>MU787584.1:110976-130296 GCA_026770625.1 Nicotiana glauca | reverse complement strand
CCCCCCCCCCCCCCCTTTAGTAAAGGTTTTTCTGTGGCCTTTTGTAACCGTGTATAGTGTAATCATATGTAAGGTTCCCTCGAGGGTCGCTGTAAGCGAATACTTTTGCAAATACAAAAGATATTTTCTTGGTTTCTTCCTTCGATATTTGCCGTGTCCCTTTATATTTTTGGCAATTTCGAGTGCATAGTCCTATTTTGTTGCCTACGATACTGGACTTGGGTGCGAGTATTGTTCCCAGCCTTCTGTTGATGAACTAGCTTCGCACGGGGTATTTTTGTGACATTTCAAACTGGGCCCAAATTAGGCCAACAACCTCGGGCCACAGGGGCCTTTTTTTCTGCGCCAAAGTGTGGTTGAGGTCTTCTAGCCTCATAATGGCCGTCGAGAAGAGACTCACCTGAGGATTTATGGTCTTGGAACGCTGGTAACTTCCTAGCGGTGATCTCTGAATGGAGGTCTGGCAGTGCTTCGGGCCATCCTGGTCATTACTTGGAGTCTTTTGGTATGTGCAATTGTTAAGGACGCCCATCCCTTTGTAAATTAGCCTTCTCTGGCAAAGGCCTCCTAGGCTGTATGCTAATTTGGTGGAGACATTTTTTTGTCTACTTTGGGCACTGTCTCGCTATGGCGGATGTCTTCAGGGTCGAGCATTACCTTGGGGTCGGAGTTGGTGCTGAAGGTCGGTGCCTTTGATTATCGTTGGCTCGTTCTGGCCTTTTTCGTATGCACTAGTGGAGTTGCTTCCCTCTTCTGAGGGTCCTCGGAGTTTGATGATTTTATGGTGATTGGCACATCATGCCCTTAGCAGCTGCTTATTCAGGATATGGCAAAGACCGGGCGCGATGATAGATGAAATATGTGCTGCATCCTCGTGAAGGAGCTTTTATTGGGGCGAGACTGGCCTGTGCCTCTGACGAGAGTGCATCATCTGATCCTGATGTTTTTGGAGCGTCGGTTTCTTTGGGCCAATAAGGGTTGGGCCACTAGGAGGGTTTTTGTTCGTTGAGTAAACTTTGCCTGCTTCACTTCATGGCAGAATTCTACATGATCCCTCCGCATCTTGGATATTTGAGCTTCAATCCAAGTGGATATGGTTGTGGAGTTATAGCTTGATTCTTCAAAAAGTTCGGATCGGGAACAGCCGCTGCCCGGGCTGCCATAACACTAAGCTGAACCGAGGTTGATGAAGGAGTGGTGATTTATCACTGATGATTTGAGCCAAGTCGGAACGGACCTTCGATGGGTGCGTTTGCTTCCAGGGACCCATGCCGAGGGTGCCCTCTTTCTAGAAGGATTCGCTTGAGCGGGGGTAGTCGAGCATAGTGCCTGGTTTGTTTACTGCTGATGCCACAAAGAACGAGGATGGGGCTGATAGGCTGCCATTTTTTTGGAGCGTTGACCATGCCACTTTGTATTTTGCTATTTACAGACTATGCTTGTAGATGGAGAACACATCTTTTGCGCATATATATATATATATATATATATATATATATGAAAAAGGAGAGAAGTCATGAAGTTTTACCTTCTTTGTGTTTTTTCCGTATTGCTTTTGATCTGGCGAACTAGTTTCCGTGTTTCGGTGGGATCCCTGCGGGTTCGGAACCGATGTGTCAGGCCAGGGAACTTTTAAGTGTGATCACTGATGTGAGCAGGCGTCGGAGCCTTTACATTTTGTTTATCTATTTTAGGCTTTGAGTTAGGCTTTTATCCGAGCCTGCCTGTCCTTCAGTCTTTTATGCCGGTGCGGGTGAATGTTGACTATTCTCCTTTATTTCCCTTATGTATCTCGTTGTTAAGATTATCTTGGGTTCAGTCTTTGAGTTATGTCGTGCTTCGAGCTTTAGCTGACCCTTAAGCTTCTTCCTGCCTGCATGGGCGGATAATGGTAGCTTTTTTGTGCCCTGGGTCGAGGTGACTTTACATGTTGGTGGCCCGAAGGCTCACTTGGCTGGCGTTCGTAGAATTTATGTTGTTGTTTAACTTATTTCAGGTCTAGTCTTCGATTCAAATTGCGATTCGAGCTTTAATTGACCCTTAAGTTTCTCCCTGCTTGAACGGGCGGATGATGGTGCCCTTTTATGCCTCAGGTCCAAGTGACCTTATAGGAGGGTGGCCCGGAGGCTCACTTGTTTGGTGGAAGCCTCATTTATGCCGTGCCTTTAGGCACATTTTAGTTTAACTTATTTCGGGTCCAGTCTCTGAGTCGCGTTGTGATTCGAGCTTTAATTAACCCTTTAGTTGTCAATTTGGCTGGCGACAATGGCTCTTACGCTTTTTGGTCATAGAGACCTTTTGTTAAGTGGATCGTAGGCTTTCTTAGTAAACTATTTTGGTTCCAGTCTCCGAATCGAGTTACGATTCGAGCTCACTTTAATCATCAAGTTGTCAATTTTTGTTGGCGACAATGGCTCTTATGCTTTTTGGTCATAGAGACCTTTTGATATGTGGCCCGTAGGTCTTCTTAGCTAGCGATAATGGCTCTTACGTTGTTTTTGCCCATGGGCTTTTTGTAGGCTTGGTTTTTTGCTCGTTAAGGTGTTTTGAAAGATTTTTTCTTGACCCGTCGTTGGTTCTGGAAGAATCTCAATTTCAAGTCATTATCGGAGATATTTTGATTACCTCGGAAGTTTCATAGTTCGTGGGTTGAGTTGGTCGAAGCCATTGTGATTTGGAGCTGACATGGTCAAAGCTCGTTTTTGCTTGTTGAGGGAAGCTTGTTTTATCCGGTTCTTTCCAAAGTATATTCGAAGTAGTGGCCTACGAATTTTGTTTAGCACCGTCGGGCGTCACCGATTCACATTATTTTTGTTGTATCAGCCATTTTGACCGTAGTCAAGTGCTTTTGGCCATAGATATTTTTTATCCCGAGTGATAGTTTAGGCGTCTACACCGAGAGTATGCCCTTTCGGGATTCTTACAAATGCGACGTATAGCCTAAACTTCGGGATTTTCATGCCTGTTGAGGTCTTACAGTTTGTCATGGCTATTGAGGTCTTACAGTTTTGTAATGCCTATTGAGGTATTACAGTTTTTTCTGTTGATGTAGAATGGATCTGGTTATGATGAGCCTGCCCGCTAGGGGTCTTATAGATTTGGGTTTCCCAATGCATGGATATCGACATCAGTTTCTAAGTCATCAAGTTGTTTAAGCGTGAAGACCCCTTCTTATGAACTCAGAGCTGCCTTGTAGAGGCTTAATGAGCCCGGAGTTTTGACCCTATGGTAGTCCGTGTGCCAAGTTGTTGTCACTAAGTCTCTGAGTGTTTCAGGATGCATTTGGTGAAGAGACCCCTCCTGGGAACATACTGTGACTTCCCCGTTCGAAGAACGGAGTGCTGGAAGACGTCCTTTGATCTGTTGTCGCAATATACCTTGCTGTGTTGGTTTGAACTATATTGGGCCAAAGCTGATTGCTTGCGGGTTTGCCCCGACCGGAGAATCTTGTGGTTTCATAGCCTCAACTCGGAGGCCGTTTGGGGCGTTTTGAACTGCTGGCACTCGTTCTCGAACTTTTTGGGGTGTTTCCGGGGAAAAGATTTGTTATGTTACTCTAAGAAGGAGTTCCCTCCTCCCTTTTGACATAAGGTATTTTTTGATTTCATGATATAATAGAACATGTTTTTGCCGATAGGGCCTGATTACATTGGTGTTTTGATGCATCGTTTTCTTACAGGAACCATATCTGGCTTTTTCCAAAATTCCTACAAGCGGGCTGCTTTCCTAGGGGAATGCCCTCTCACTTTTTCGAAAGCCGTCCGTGGGGGTTTGTTTTGAATATTTTGCGAAGTTCCCCTTCAGGCGGCTTACAGATGTTGCCTCGTTAATACCTTGCTGGTAAAACCCTTTCTTTTAGTACAAAAACTTGGTCGAAGGAAAATAGTGCAACTGGTGCGCCTTTGGGGCTTCGGGGTTGTTGATACCCAATTTTCCCTACATATTTTTATACTCAAAATATTCTCAAATATATATATATATATATATATATATATAAGCATGCCCAAAAGTTTTGGTATTTTTTTTTTTATTTTTAAAGATTTTTAAATCAATTTATTATCTATTTTTATACTATAAAATTTATTAATTATTACTAAACTAGCATTTTTGGTTAATAAATTATTTCATTCTCATATTTATACTAAGATATAATTAAGGTAATTTTTGCATTTTTTTTATACATTTGTTTGGTATTTTTAAGCTAAATTGCATATAATTGCAATTATAACCTATTTTACATTTAACAGCATTTCATAATCATATAATCACTTTTAGTATTTTTACATTAATATTTATATGTTATTAATTAGTTCAGTACATTTAATTTATTTTTAAATCATTTTTTACTATTTTTATAAAATAATAAAAAGAGAAAATTGGCTATTTAACAAACAACCCTTATTATTTCAATTATAGCCAAATTGGCCACACCCATATCAGATTTTTTAAATGGCCTTATTCACAACTATCCTCAATTAGCAACTTTATTCACTAGTTCATGCCTTGTCCCTCTATTTCACTTAATCAATATCAAGACAACATTAAGAACATGCAAGAACACAATATAATTACCTTCTACAGTAGCTTCAAGTCAAAACTCATGTTATATTTAGCTTACGACATCTCTCAATGGCAATACAATATCGTAGAAGCGACTGAAGCTAAACTTCACTTCCAATCTCAAGTTTTATATGTTTTTCCATCACTTCACCTGATAAAAATATGGACATGCATAGAAACATAAACCATATCATAATCAAGTTATATATATACAAAAGATAACAACATATATTCCTCTTTCATGTGCTATCTTGTAATCTTTCACTCCAACACAACAACCAACATATAATTAACCTGAAAACACCATCAAAAGAATGTTAAACATACATTTGGTAGTAGATAAAATTTGAACCCTAAGGTTAACTAAGTTCACCATTATCCTTATTCACATCACAACACCATAGTGGGGTTATTCTTAACCTTTGGCTAATATTGATGTTGGATTATGGTGTATTTTTTTGAAATTTTTTTGGAGCCTTGGGAGAAATGTTTGAAAGGGTTTGGAGAGTCTGAGGGTGGAAGGAGGTCAAAAAATGAGGAAAGCTCATCCCAAAAACGAGATAAAAACAAGTGAAGGTCAGCCACTTACCAAATGGGTCCCATCGGGGCTGCCTGCGCGGTCTTGCAAAAATACGAATATCTCTCTACTCCAATGTCATATTGATAAACAATATAGTATGGTAGAAACTAGACTCGTAGATCTTCAACTTTGTAGGTGGAGGATCCAGTAATTCCAAGTATAATAGGAAAAAAGCTCAGCTACATTTGACCTATTTTTCAACACATTTTGAATGTAACTTTTGATGATCTTTGCCAACGACTGTTCCACCACTGCCTTGACTACAAAACATAACACATGACTATAATACGACTAAAATAACTCCTTTACAAAACTTATTTTCTTTAATTTGTTTAGCTTCTAAGCCTTCCAAGCCTCTCGGTACTTGTTATTCATGATCTTAAGTATTTTTAACCACCAAGTTACATGATTAACTTACTTTATGTACTTTCAGAGATTATCTCATTTCTTAGCTTACATCAATTGACTTGCGATGTAGTTTTACGTGCGAAAACATGAGGTGTAACAAGAAAGCATACTGATGTAGTTAGGGTATGAACTAGGCAAGGGTCTTGGCAAAAAGCTTCAAGGGATCCCATACGACCACAATATCATGGCACAAACTTTTGTCTTAGGTATGAATATACTGCGCAAGAATACTAGGATTTGACACCACTGTGGCATAGCGACTACAACCGTTAGAACAACCCATACCACTGCTGCACCAGAAATTCAGCCTAACTGATGTAATTGTCACGACCCAAATCGATGGGCCGCGACAGGCACCAGGTACCTTACTCAACTGAGTACCAATATAACATATCTTTTTGTATCATACTATCATAGGTAAATGAGCCAGAGAGGCTATCGTGATATGTAGAATAAAACATTGAGCAATAATCAACATTGGATGATCCAACATGTAGTTGAAACTTATACATATGACATATGGGCCTATAAGGCCAGCATGATCCTTTATATACTCAAAACATAGGCTGATAAGGCCATAAAACAATCCATATACATGACATCTATTTACAAACCTCTAAGAATACATAATATCGAAAAGGTCGAGACAGAGCCCCGCCATACCAAACAATACACATCCAAATTATACTGACCAAACAAGCAACTCCGGAGCAAATGGAGTGCACCAACATTATCCGCTAAGACGATCCCTTACTTAGAGGACTCTCGCCCTGTCTATCGGGACCTGCATGCATGAAACACATCGTCCCTACGCAAAAGGGATGTCAGTAAAAATATTTTACCGAGTATGTAAGAAATGAAAATTAGTAGGCAATAAACATGAAAGAAACATGGAGTAAAAGACTCGACATGTAAGTCTGAATAGCTCTGTGGAATCCTTTAATATTTAATTTGTCATGCATATACGTATAAATGTCATATCGTGCATAGGTTTCATAGCACCATAGGGCCTCTGAGGGCATCCCATCATATCATCTCGGCCACTGTGGAAAAAATTATCAATGCATACCAGCTGATCAAGTTGTGATGTATATAACACCATAACCGTTCCCATATCCCATATACATATATACACACACATACACACACACACCATCTGTGTATGGATCAGTGTAAACGAATGCAATGCATGAAATGCATAAAAAATACATTACTAAGATATTCTCAGAATGCCATAAAAATCAATATACCTTTCGGATAAACTTTATCAAATACATATTTTTCTGAGACACATGAACAAATAATAGAATAATATGACTTATGGAAGAATAAGGATATACACATCTCTAGCATTTCTATGAATAGGATATTTTTTTTTGAAGTCGTGCATTTTCTCGTTTCGCTTGTATCGTATAGATCATTAAAAAAAGAAAGAGGGGATGGCCTTAACATACCTGAAGTAGGGAAAAATCCGTGTGATATTCTTGAGAAAAATTGAACCGGACTTCCTTAGAATTGCAAAAAAAATATCACGCTGATTGTTGAAGATACTTATGAGAATCTTGCTTAAAATTCTCATGGAAAACTTACGTTACATATGATCTCTCTTTGTTAGAGAGGCCTTTTATTAAAATTAATGTGGGCCCCACCTTATGTGGTGGCTTAACCACATATCCTCTTTCTTGCCACATAATCCGTGTGACTTAATGAGACATATATTTAGGGTGGCTTGCTGCCATGTGGAGGGTAATATTTATCCAATAATTATGCACTTAATTAATTAATTAGGCAATGTTCAGTTACCTGATAATTAATCAATTACTCGCATAATTAAAAATTATCTAAATTTATTTAAAATTTTACTTATTTTTAATATACCCTTTTATATATCATACTATCATTTTCATGTGGTACCTTGTAAGGTAGTATTCTATAAATATCGAGTATTAACTCTCGAGCCGTATTTTATCCCAACATGACAAACTTGGACGAATATTTATTTTCTTTGACTTTCTTCCCCTCTTACCTTCACGAATTTACTCATCACTTGTTTGAAATAGAGTTAGCCTTATAATCTCCGAATAATCTTTTCCTTGGACTGATGTCAATTACCTTACGATAAATTAAACGTACAATACTAAGTGGTGCAACAATGTTGTAATTTAATAATGCGAAGCGTAACATCTTCATAATGTGTAATATAATGCATAACATCATCGTAATATAATAATGTGAGACGTAATATCCACGTAATATTTCAGGATGTAACATCATTCCTCCCTTTGCAATATTCGTCCTTGAATGTTGACTGATGCTCTTATCATTTTCATAACTTATAGCTCTTGTGAATACCTCAATACTCTCCTTGCCATTTAGGCAATTGTTTGCGGCAAAATTAGATGACATAATTTCTCGCTATCAAGCCACTTCTGAAGAAAACCTCGAGACCCCGAGGACATGAGGTTGCGACCGAGTCCCCTCCCTCAGGGCTTGTCGAAGTCCGACTCGAAAAAGATGAAGGTCTAGGCTAGAGGAGAAGCGGAAGTTCCCAAAGCACACGGCTAAGTCTAACAGAGCCGGCCTATGCAGAGCCTATGCCGAAGTGTCGCATCTAGCCAACCCATCCCCGTACTTTATAATTAATGAATGTTGTACTATAGTCGGGTTCCCCTACTATATAAAGGGAACCCACACTACTTTGTAAGGGGTTGATGTTGCTCCAACTATTCTCGACCAGATGAATAATATATCTCTCTCTCTTTTCTCTCTAAACCTACTCGTCCTTATTAGCTCGAGTCAAGTCTTAGCATTATTAGTTTCATATTTGTTCTTCATCTATTGCTTGGTATTAGCCATAAAGAGCCTTGCTTGATCATATCTTAACTGTTACCCCATTCCCAACTACCCCTGATAGCTCGAGATCGAGCCAAGGCATCGACCTCGACGTCCTCCATCGACCCGTCCAAAGCTAGGGCAGCAAGCCTTTTGGTTAGATTACTGCCCCTTTTTAGCGTATATTTATTCGTTAAACCTCATATTCTTAGTATCATCTGCTCTAACAACTAGCATAAAAATAGATCACTTATTTTTAGAATCCCATTTACAAATTTAATTGTTGTTACCATTTTCACGGTAAATAGTTTGGCGCCCACCGTGGGGCTAAAAATAATAGTGATTATTTTCTTGCTAGTTTCATTACAAAAAACTAAGTTGTCTTTCACAGTTTTTCTCCAAGATATCTTGATTTCATGTTGAAATGTCTGGCTCGGTAAACAGAGTCGAGAATAACAACCTCAAAAACCATAGGGAAAATGATGTAGCTATTCCGGTTGTCGGCACGCCACCACATAATATCGATAATGTGCCAGGGCTAATTCTAGCGGATGCGGATTCACATGACGCATAATAGGTCGACGAAACCTCACACACCGATAGGAGCGTACGACATAACGACCGATAAGAAGCCCAAAGAACCCCAACCCAAGAAGAACAAGAAGTTAGTCTTCATATAATTTTTGAAATGTTGCAGGCACAACAGTTAGCCATCGCGCAGTTACAAAGCCATCCGAAGACTCCCAGTACGGCAGCACTGGAAACAGCTCCCCTATCGAGCAAGTACCCGAGAGATCATACATTAATAGATCGGTAGTCGACCCTTCCATAGAAAAGATGTTTGGGGATCTCTCCGAAAGGATTCAATCAGGTTCGTGGAAGTTCTTGCAATGGTCGTTCCCCGATGAAGTGGCCCCAGAACCTATTTCAAAGAAGTATAGAATGCCAGAACTCCCTATACAATAGGACCTCAGATCCCAACTAACACATCACCGCTTATACGTGCGCGGGAAAAGGCAACGACCCAAAAGGTGATGAGATCGAGCCCGTCTTATTGAAGAGGTTCGGGGAAACATTCTCGAAAGGAACTGTGATGTGGAATCATAACCTAGCGTCTGACACCATAAACTCGCCTACCATACCGACAGACTCCTCCATAAAAGAGCACACTGATGCCATTGAAATGACGACGAGAAAGCCCAATGCATCTAGGGCCGAGCGAAGGGAGAATGAAATGCCACAGGGATTCACCCCTCATTCCTTGATGGAACGAACGGGATAACCCCCGGTCTCGGATGACTGGGGAATACCAGCCTTCACTCAAAGCCTAAACAAATAGAGCCCGACAATTTTAGGGTAGTTCAAACAAAGCTTGATTAGGTACACAGCCAAGACCTGGTCGGATGCCCGTACCCGGCATCAGTCGCAAACCGGGGTCAAGGATGACCGTCCAATAGCCTTCTCGGGCTCAGCTTACCCAAATAGGCTCCTGGCAAAGAAACCAATTCAAAACAGAGTGAGGTGCCACTCGTGCGCCACAGACAGGAGAAACACACCAAGATGCAATCTACCTTGCAACGATCGAAGAATGGCTGAGGCCAATATCCTCGAGGAATCATTAACAAAACAAGATTCGATGAGGATGCATGGCCGGCAAAGGCACCTCACCTACCAGAGTACAATTTCCACATTGCTATACCAAGCATCATGCTCGCCGTAGGCAACACTAGGGACATCAAATGGCACGGACCAATTCGGTCGAATTCCTCTCAAAGGAATTACAGCCTTGCGCGGGAACTACATAGCAAGTGTGGCGGCGCGGCCGAAGGTAGCCACCAGCTTCGAAGGAAAGACGCTAAGTCTCTCGGCAAAATCACTGCCGAGAACTGATGATTGACCAAATTCAAGTTCAGTCCCCAGCACAGACGCCAACCAGGAGGAACGAAATAAGCGGGCCACAGCACATCACCACGATGATGGAGGAACGACGGCCTTTTCCAAAAGCTTGTAAAAAGGATAACAAGATTTCTCATCACCGGAGAAAGGCAGACCTAGGGATATACCCCCAGGGATGCCATTACATTCAGCAAAGAGGATACCGAGACCTCATCTCAACCTCACAATGATGGACCAGTAACCTTCTTCCTTACTCGATCCATTTTTGATAAAACGTGTGCTCATGAGTTCGGGTGACTCGATCAACTCTGTCAGACCATCTGGTCAAAACACAACCACCTCTTGAATCTTTGACGAACTCAAAATGGCGATCGTTACAATAAGGGGGAAAGATTCCCCCTAGCACAGCATGACCGGACTAGACCGAAATGCCGAGTTCCTTGTCAGCAAAGGAGGTACAAGGTACGAATACCTTATTTAGATGACCTCAAACGTATCACCCGAGGATAAGGCCACCCGTACTTTGCTAAAAGAATGAAATCCCACACAAGGGAAGGAATTAAAATCGTCGGTAGAAAGCAATACGCGACGAGGGAAAATCCCGTATCACATAACACATTGCCAGCACCAGTATCTCCACTCTCAAAAAAGTTGAAGGGTAAGCAAATCACATCATCGGCTAAGCCCGATCAAGCACAGTGGAGGGATACATTAGAATTCACACCTCGAAATAGCATGAACATACAAAACCTCGGAACATCACCTATAGATCCCGCGATAAAGGAAAACCACCTCCCTCTTTCGTTATTTTTCACTAACCTGTATGCATACACCGGGTCAGGGCGTTCAGAAGTTCTAACTCTACCCAAAGACATTAACGCCTTAACAGAGCCTGCACGATCTTTCCCCTCGGCCGGACTTCTATGAGGGTCTCGCCAGCAAGGTTCTTAGCAGAGCAACGTACCCCTAAGAAGGATCCGACAAGATCATAGGCCTTCTTCTCCAATCTAACAATGACGGATACCCCCCTCAAAGGCAGCATCCGCTCGGAAGGGCCGGGGAATAGTAGACTAAGTTTCAATAGGGAATCATGTACCAGAGCAAACGGTCCAGGGAGCCGCGCCCGTGCGGGCCGAGCTCACAACAATGAAACAATATGTATTTACGCCAAGTAGTAAAAGAGGATCTTTCAGCATCTCATACTCCAAATAAGGAAATTTCATCATACTCTCGATAGGGATCCCTCCACCGAATGCGTCTCGGAATATTCGGAGACTTAGCGTCAACAATTTGGCACACGCACAACCCCATGTTCGGATCTATAGGCTCATAAGGCCCCAACAAAGCAACTCTGAGCTCACGAATAAAGACCTTCGAGCCTAAGCAAACTTGATGACTCGGAGACTATCGTCAATCCCCATATACTGAAAAACCCAATACTATAAGGCCCGGAGCGGGCAGACTCTGTATAACCTGATCTATCCTACATAGCAACAAAAACTGTAAGAGCTCAATAGGCATGTCAAACTGTAAGACCTCAACAGACATGACAAAACTGTAAGACCTCAACATGCATGAAAATTTTGTAAGACCTTACTACAGGCATAAAACTCGATCCCGAAGTTTAGGCTATATGTCGCATTTGTAAGACTCCTGAAGTGTGAACCGAACCCCAAGATCCCAAGGCCTTAATGGCACCCATCATATTCTTTCCCTTTGACTGAGATTTTGTCCTAAAGAGGGTTTCGCCAGCAAGGTTCTTAGCGGGGTGACGCGATGCCTAAGGAGGATCCGACAAGCTTGTAAGGATTCTTTTACAATCAACCCAAACATTGGAGGGCACCCCCGTTTGAGTCTGCTCGGAAGAGCAAGGAACGACAGACTAAGTTCCAATAGGAAAAAATGTATCGGGACAAACGGTCAAAAGTGCCATGTCCACATAATCCTAGCTTGCGACAACACAACAACATGTATTTACACCAAGCTGTAAGGCCCCATAAAAAAATCCCTACTCAAAAACCCGGATCCCGTGGTGCCAAGTTAGGAGCATGTGTTAGCAATTCATTAATATACTTCGCGGCGCGGATCCTTTTTGAATTGAATAATGCATTAAAAAGTCAATAATAAGTTTCCAAAAAAATGCAAGAAATGCGTCGCAAATCAGGTATGCGGACCGCATATCTGCCGCAGAGTGAGTCAGAATGTTGGTTAAATTGATGTCAGCTATGCGGTCGAAAATGCGGTCACATAATCAAAATGCAAACCGCATAGTTGTCACATATTCTCATTTGAATTTTGTGACTGTCAGTTCTGTGGTGCACTTCGCGACCGCAGAACATGAATGCAGATCGCATTCCAGCCGTAGACTCAGTCAGAGTGTCGAGTTTCTAGGGAGCATTTTGCGGTCCATTATGCGGACTGCATGTTTACTCTGCGATGGCAAATGCGATCGCATATTTGACTCGGGGCTCCAATTTTCTAATTTTTAACTCGACCTCCCTATCGATATATCCGGTGTTATAGCTCATTTTAAGCATCTTTCTGAACATTTCTAGAGGGAGAGAGAGGGTTTTTAGAGAGGGAAAGTCTCCCCATCAAATTACTCCATAAGATATGGCTAAATCCTTGAGGAAAATCAAGTGAAGACCCCTAGACCTTCATCTCAAGAGGTAATACTTCATCACCTCAACTCTTAATTATTTTATTCTCAAATATAAGGGGTCACTAGTGAGGTTATTCATCGGTATCACAATAGATTCCTTGCATGCATGTTAAACCTTAGAGTAGTGGGAGGTGGTGAATTAAATAGGGTTAAAAAGTGATATAAATTGCTCTCCAAAAAGGGGCCTAAGATCATATTGCACCTCTAGGGTTTGTCAATATGCTTGAACCAAGCAAGAGTCTCAATCTCATCTGTAATTCTTGATTTAATTTGTAATTCTTACTCAATAGATCGAAGTTATATGAGTTCCGGGAATTTGTAAAAGAATAAGGAAAGCTTTATTAAGGTATGTATGTCTAAAACTCCCTTTTTATTAGAAATTGAGCTCCGTTGTCATTTACGAAAGTATGATAAGAGTTGAATTGGCTAGTGTATTGTTTGTTACTACTCATTAATTGATGTGCATATATCTATACATATTCATGAAGGATGTGCCTCAATGTGAATAATATACCAACCTTGATAATTAGATAATGATGAAAAGTACAATTATGTGTTGAACTACTTGCGCTATAAGCCAACATTGAAACAAAGAATTATTCATGCTAGCTATGTGCTCACTTACCTGTGACTGCAACTTGAATTATCTTCGATATATGTATCTATGATCACAACTTGTAAAACGAATATTGGAAAGGGAAAACGATTTGATGATGGTAGCCATGAGTGCCCAAGAATTGTTATGATATATGTGGAATAAAGATTTGAAGGTGTTGACTAATGAGAATGGAGTAATGCCTCCAATGAGGTGACCTAGCCGATCAGGTCGTGATCGGACACCATGCCGTACACATGGTGGTAATATGCTGATATTGAATTCTGGATAAGGGAAATGAAATATTGATTGAGAGTAATGCCTCTAATGAGGTGACCTAGCTAATCGGGTCGTGACCGGACTCTGCTCGAGATGGCGGTGGTAATGAGAATAGTGGTGAACATGTGACAAAAAGACCCTAATCTATGTTTTGGAAATTGAATGAAAGATTATATGAATTGCATATTTGATTTACCCATGTTATTTACTTGTACCTGTTTGATAGTTCTTTCTAGTAAAATGGTGTTTAGTTATACATACCAGTACAATTCAAATGTACTGATGTCCCTTTTGCCGGGGGCGCTACACTCGTGTTATGATTGTAAGTGGATCTATAGTAGGCACCGGCAGTAGCACCTCCTCCACTTTCCGTCAGCTGAAATGGTGAGACCCTTTCCCCTCGGGGCCCTGCATGGCTTATGCCGCTGTTCTTCCCGGAGTCTTATTTTTGTATTTGTGTAAGGTATAGCCGGAGCCTTGTAGCCAGCATTTCTGTATTATTCTTCAATTATATTTTGAGGCTTCATAGACAGGTTGTGGGTAGCGTCGTGTATTGGAAATTAAAATAGAAATACTGATGTTTAGCAATGATGTATATAACTTGTAATACCCTTAAAGTGGCGAAATGAAGTTACTAATGAAAATGAAATGGATATCGTTAATTATATAATGATAGAATTTGATTAATGGAGTCCATCCCTTATTTAATTATGAGTTGGGTTGGGTAGTATGTATGACACCTGCCAGGCTTGCTCAGTCGGGTTTACTCGGTTGAGCGCCGGTCGCGCTCCTCGGATTTTGGGGCGTGACAAACTTGGTATCAGAGCCTAAGGTTTTAAAGTGTCCTAGGATGTCTCGGAGCCGTGTCTAGTAGAGTCCTTCTTATCGATGTGTTGTCGACTACATCTATAAGTTGGAGGCTATTCAGACATTTAGGAATTTCACCCTTCTTTGATACTCCAATCGTGCAGTAGAGCTCAAGTTAGGGAGCTGATTTCCTCTCTAAGTCTTATTCTCAAGATTGGTAACCTTGATGCCATAATCCACAAATTTGAAGCATATAGGGTGGGATTGATCCCACCATTGAGTCCGAGTGGATTGCCCAAGGACTTGTTAGGATAATGTATTGAGACATGGATAGATTGGTAAAACATATCGCTAAGAAGGGAGTGTCCTTGTCCCTATTGATGTCTCTACACCATCAGATCATGTGGTATATCAGCATGTAACCTACATACGTTAGAGATGTGGAGCCGATGGGTATGGATTAAGCTATTTTCCTACCAACCTAATGTTGTTAAGTCAGTCAAATTAGAATTTCTACTTATTGTATATGTACACTCATATTGAAGAGTTCTCATAGATGTGGTCTTAACAAGGTGTTGAATAACAAAACTGTCACGACCAGAATTTCCCACCACCGGGGTCGTGATGGCGCCTAGTAACGGAGCTAGGCAAGCTAATTATTTAATCATTTCACAAAGTTTTTTTCTAGAACAATATGATAAACTGAAATAACTACTTAAAATATGCGGAAGACTTTTAGCAAAAACGATATCATAGTGTGGAAGTTTAAAACATATCTCTACCCAATATCTGGTGTCACCACTCACGAACTACTACGGAGTACTACAAACATCAGTCTGAAAGAAAATACACAAGAATCTGTCTCGATACAAATAAACAAACTGAAGTAACACAGATGAGACTCTGAGCCCGCGGACGTCAGCTAAGCTACCTGAGAGTCTCTGGACTGAAGGTCGGCTCCCGGTCTAGAACTGCTGCGGCGGTCCGTAAGCTGCCTCCTGATCTGTGCACAAAAAGGCACAGAAGTGTAGCATCAGCACAACCGACCCCATGTGCTGGTAAGTGCCTGGCCTAACCCCGGCGAGGTAGTGACGAGGCTAGACAGGACCTACCACAAACAACCTATACGGATATATATACAATAAAAGGAGAATACGCTAATCTAAACAGTTAAGAGGGGAGGGACGCATGCTGGGGGGTACAGCATTTCAAATATAGAAATC
This sequence comes from Nicotiana glauca, assembly GCA_026770625.1. Taxonomy (NCBI): domain Eukaryota; kingdom Viridiplantae; phylum Streptophyta; class Magnoliopsida; order Solanales; family Solanaceae; genus Nicotiana; species Nicotiana glauca. The sequence continues at coordinate 114,454 of MU787584.1, read as the reverse complement.
GGCTAACAAGAGTGAAAACTGAGCAAATAATAACTGATAAAAAAATACCGGAAAGCTCAACACACAGAACAATATACTCAGTCCATATTCCCGTTGCGGCGCGCAACCCGATCCTCAATATTTAACACCGTTGCAGCGTGCAACCCGATCCTCGACATTTAACACCGTTGCGGCGTGCACCCCGATCCTCGACAATTAATCCGTTGCGGCGTGCAACCCGATCCTCAACATTTAGTACCGTTGCGGCGTGCAACCCGATCCTCAACATTTAGTACCGTTGCGGCGTGCAACCCGATCCTCAATATTTACCAAGAAAACTCACCCAACGACATTCAAAACTGAGGTGCGAGGGGAGTAACATCAAAAATACAAAAGTCCCAACGAGGGAATATATTCAACAACTCAAATATCCCAGCAAAGGAGTGTTCAATTTATACCAAAATCCCGGCAAGAGAGTATTCAATTTATACCAAAATCCCGGCAAGGGATCAATCACAACTCTTTTCAATACTTTCATCTATTACTCCATGGTAGTTCGAGCCAACGCTCCAAAGTGTTAATATTTCATGATTTTTCCTCAAACTCTTCACATTATGTAGTTATCTTTTATTAGTTTAGAAGAGTTTCAAATTTATCTCAAAAACAAGTACAAACAAGGACCCACGGTCATGCTAGACTCCGGTGTATAGACACTCGTCACCACGCCTATACACCGCAGTCGATCATTTAGCAAATAGCAAATTTGTAATACTCTAATCCTATTCCCTCATGCCAAAGTTAGATCAAACACTTACCTCGAAGGTTTACGGCCAACTCAATCCTTAAGCAATGCCTTTCCTTTCGAATTTAGCTCCAATTCAATCGTATCTATACATAATTGATTTAATATCAATAATAACAATCCAACCCAAATGCCTAAATAAAATATTTCCAACATTCTGCCCAAAATTTGCTAAACCGACCCCGGGCCCGCTTAGTCAAAACCCGAGGTTCGAACCAAATTAAAATCACTCATACCCCCACGAGTTCAAATATATAATTTGTTTCAAGATTCGACCCCAAATTGAGGTTGAATCATCCAAAATTCCCAAAGCCCTAGTTATAACCCAAACCCTTAATTTCTACCTTTAATTCATGATTTTAGGCCTAGGATTTCAATAGATGATGATGGAAAATGAAGAAGATGAGTTAAACAATACTTACCCGAGAAGCTTTGGTGAAGAGATGCTCTAAAAATCGTCTAGAAGCTTTGGAGAAGAAAGGGTTCGTGTATTTGATGAAATGTTTCCCGACACTGTTCTGTTTTAGACATTTTAAATAACTGGGCAAAATTACCCTTCGCGTTCGCTTGAGCAAGGTCGCGTTCGCGAAGGGTTGACTCTACAGACCATCGCGTTCGCGATGAGAAGGATGCGAACGCGAAGAGAAAGACTAGGGGGTCCAGGGAATTGGCCTATGCGAACGCGTTAGCCTGTACGCGAACGCGATGGGAAGGGACTGGGAACCTACGCGAACGCGGTCCAGTCATCGCGAACGCGAAGAAGAAAAGAGGGCTGGACCCTTAGAGTTAAATAACTCTACCCGAACGCTAAAAAGTGATGCGAACGCGATGAATGATGAAGTTGAAGCTTAGCGAACGCGATGAAGAAGACGCGAACGCGCTGAAGAACCTGTCCGCAACAGCTAAACTCAATTTTCTGCAATTTTCTAAGTGTGAAAACCACGCCGAACCACATCCGAATCACACCCGAGCCCTCGGGGCTGCCAACCAAACACACACACTAACTCAATAACATCCTACGAACTTGCTCGAGCGATCAAATCGCTAAAATAACATCAAAATCAAAGAATCAACCCCCAAAACTCATATTTTTCATTTCAAAGTTCATAACTTCCAAATTTCCCATTTTTAGTTCGAAACACGTCAAACAACGTCCGTTTTCAACCAAACTTTATACAGATAGCGCTTAACGCATATTTAAGACCTGTACCGGGCGTCGGAACCAAAATACGAGCCCGATACCTATATTTTCTAGCTCATTTTCATTTATATTTTTTCTTAATAATTTCAGAAAATAATTTAATAGAAAAATTCTTTTACCGGGGTTCTGGACCTCGGATTTCGACTCCGGGCACATGTCCAAGTCCCATATTTTTCTACGGGCCTCCTGAGACCGTCAAATCATGGGTCTGGGTCCGTTTACCCAAAATGTTGTCCAAATTCAACTATATCAGTATTAATATCATAATTTTTCACAGAATTCACATATTTTAACATAAAAACTTTCCGGCTTCACGCCCGGACTGTGCATGCAAATTGAGGCAACTAAAAATGAGGTTTTCAAGGCCTCGAAAGAGCGGGAAAAGGGAGAAATACGGTGATGACCCTTTGGGTCGTCACATTCTCCATCTCTAAAACAACCGTTCGTCCTCGAACGGACAAAAGAAAGAAGTACCTGATTCAGGAAATAGATGCGGGTAACGGCTTCGCATATCAGACTCGGATTCCCAGGTCGATGCCTCAGGAGGCTGACCTCTCCACTGAACACGCACCAAAGGAAAACTCTTCGACCTCAACTGTCGAACATGTCGGTCTAGAATAGTTACTGGCTCCTCCTTGTAGGACAGATCCTTGTCCAATTGGACAGTGTTTCAATCTAACATGTGGGTAGGATCTCCGTGATACCTACGGAGCATAGACACATCAAACACTAGGTGCACGACTGACAAGCTAGGTGGCAAGGCAAGCCTATAAGCCACCTCTCCCACGCAATCAAGAATCTCAAATGGGCCAATGAACCTAGGGCTAAGCTTGCCCTTCTTTTGAAATCTCATCACGCCCTTCATAGGCGATACATGGAGCAATACTCGCTCACCAACCATGAAAGCTACATCTCGAACCTTGCGATCCGTATAACTCTTTTGTTGCGACTAAGCCGAACGAAGCCTGTCCTGAATGATATTGACCTTATCCAAGGCCTCCTGGACTAAATCTGTACCCAACAACCGAGCCTCTCCTGGCTCGAACCATCCAACTGGAGACCGACATCGCCTACCATACAACACCTCATAAGGAGCCATCTGAATGTTGGATTAGTAGCTGTTGTTGTAGGCGAACTCTGCTAAAGGTAGAAACTGGTCCCAAGAGCCTCCAAAATCAATAACACAGGCTCGGAGCATATCCTCCAATATCTGAATAGTCCTCTCAGACTGACCATCTGTCTGAGGATGGAATGCTGTACTCAATTGAACGAGGGTGCCTAACTCCTGCTGAACTGCTCTCCAAAAGCGCGAGGTAAACTGCGTACCCCGATCCGAAATGATGGATGTCGGCACACCATGAAGGCGAACAATCTCTCGGATGTAGATCTCAGCAAGTCTCTCTGATGAATAGGTGGTGGCAATAGGAATGAAATGTGCTGACTTGGTCAGCCTATCAACAATGACCAAAATAACATCAAACTTCTTCCGGGTCACC
>MU787584.1:69809-104518 GCA_026770625.1 Nicotiana glauca | reverse complement strand
CATATGAATCCCTACCTCCAGATGAGGTACCACTGAACCTACCAGAATGACGAGGCCTCTTATCTGACCCCTGACCACCTCCTCGAGCGAGTGCCATCTCTACCTGGTAGGCCGCATTGGCCGCCTCATGAAAGGAAATATCACTACCAACTCTCATGGCCATCTGAAGACGGATCGGCTGAATCAATCCATTAATGAATCTCCGGACCCTCTCTCGCTCTATAGGGAGTATAATAACTGCATGGCGTGCCAAATCAATAAATCTAGTCTCATACTGTGTAACTGTAATGGAGCCCTGCTGGAGGTGCTCAAACTACCTACGAAGTGCCTCTCGCTGAGTGATGGGGATAAACTTCTCCAAGAATAACTCTGCGAACTGACCCCATGTCAAAGCTGGAAACCCTGCTGGTCTAGATAGGCAATAATCTCTCCACCAAGTCTTGGCGGATCCTGCAAGCCTGAAGGTGCAAAAATCGACCCCATTGGTCTCCACTATACCCATGGTCCTGAGAATCTCATGACAACTGAATAGAAAATCCTGGGGGTCCTCTGATGAAGCACCGCTGAAAGTGGTGGTGAAAAGCTTGGAGAACCGATCAAGTCTCCACAAAGCATCCGAAGACATGGCCGCTCCATCACCGGCCTAAGCTGTAATACCTCTCTGAGCTGCCACTGCGGGCTGAACCACTGGAACCTGAGTCCGGGGAGCTACCTGCTCTAGAGTACGCGTAGCAGGAGTCTAAACCCCTCCTCCAGCTTGAGAAGTGGCTGGTGCTACTAGCAGTAAACCCGCTCTAGTGACATTGTCCATAAAGCTTGCTATATGGACAAGAGCATCCTGGAGATTCGGGGGAAACATAACCCCTCCTGGGACCTGAGCTGGGCCTACTGGAGCTGCTGAGGCTGGAACCTCCTCATCAAACTCAATATGAGGCTCCACCTCTGGAACTGCGTCCTGGGGCTGAGCCTTGCCCCTACCACGGCCTCTGGCACGACCTCGGCCCTTGCCCCTCGTGGGAGCTGCTGCTGGGGGATCGGGCTGCTGCGCGGTAGAAGAAGAAGCACGTGTTCTCGCCATTTGCGAAAGAACAGAGTAGAAGGACAATCAGTATTTGAGAAACAGGTTCGCACGACAAGAAAGAACAAAAGTGAAACGTTTCCTAACGCTGTAGCCTCTAGGGGATAAATACAAACGTCTCCGTACCGATCCCTCAGACTCTACCGAGCTTGTCTGTGCGTTGTGAGACCCAAGTAAACTAGTGCTCTGATACCAACTTGTCACGACCCGAATTTCCCACCATCGGGGTCGTGATGGCGCCTACTAACGGAGCTAGGCAAGCCAATTATTTAATCATTTCACAAAGTTTTTATCTAGAACAATATGATAAACTGAAATAACTACTTAAAATATGCGGAAGACTTTTAGCAAAAACGATATCATAGTGCGGAAGTTTAAAACATATCTCTACCCAGTATCTGGTGTCACCACTCACGGACTACTAAGGAGTACTACAAACATCAGTCTGAAAGAAAATACACAAGAGTCTGTCTCAATACAAATAAACAAACTGAAGTAACATAGATGAGACTCCGAGCCCGCGACGTCAGCTAAGCTACCTGAGAGTCTCTGGACTTAAGGTCGGCTCCCGGTCAAGAACTGCTGTGACGATCCGTAAGGTGCCTCCTGATCTGTGCACAAAAAGGCACAGAAGTGTAGCATAGGCATAACCGACCCCATGTGCTGGTAAGTGCCTGGCCTAACCCCGGCGAGGTAGTGACAAGGCTAGACAAGACCTACCATAAACAACCTGTACGGATATATATACAATAATAGGAGAATACGCTAATCTAAATAGTTAAAAGGGGAGGGAAGCATGCTCGGGGGTACAACAGTTCAAATATAGAAATCGGCTAACAAGAGTGAAAACAGAGCAAATAATAACTGATAAAGAAATACCGGAAAGCTCAACACACAGAACAATATACTCAGTCCATATTCCCGTTGCAACGTGCAACCCGATGCTCAACATTTAACACTGTTGCGGCGTGCAACCCGATCCTCGACATTTAACACCGTTGCGGTGTACAACCCGATCCTCAACAATTAATCCGTTGCGGCGTGCAACCCGATCCTCAACATTTTGTACCGTTGCGGTGTGCAACCCGATCCTCAATATTTACCAACAAAACTCACCCAACGTCATTCGCAACTCAGGTGCAAGGGGAGTAACATCAAAAATATAAAAGTCCCAACGAGGGAATATATTCAACAACTCAAATATCCCGGCAAGGGAGTGTTCAATTTATACCAAAATCCAGGCAAGGGAGTATTCAATTTATACCAAAATCCCGGCAAGGGATCAATCACAACTCTTTTCAATACTTTCATCTATTACTCCATGGTAGTTATCATTTGAGCCAACACTCCAAAGTGTTAATATTTCATGATTTATCCTCAAACTCTTCACATTATGTAGTTATCTTTTATTATCTTAGAAGAGTTTCAAATTTATCTCAAAAACAAGTACAAACAAGGACACACGGTTATGCTAGACTCCGGTGTATAGACACTCGTCACCACGCCTATACACCACACTCGATAATTTAGCAAATAGGAAATTTGTAATACTCTAATCCTATTCCCTCAAGCCAAAGTTAGATCAAACACTTACCTCGAAGGTTTACGGCCAACTCAATCCTTAAGCAATGCCTTTCCTTTCGAATTTAGCTCCAATTCAATCGTATCTATACATAAATGATTTAATATCATCAATAATACTCAACAATCCAACCCAAATACCTAAATAAAATATTTCCAACATTCTGCCCAAAATTTGCAAAACCGACCCTGGGGCCGCTTAGTCAAAACCCGAGGTTCGAACCAAATTAAAATCACTCATACCCCCACGAGTTCAAATATATAATTTGTTTTAAGATTCGACCCCAACTTGAGGTTTAATCACAAAAAATTCCCAAAGCCCTAGTTTTAACCCAAACCCTTAATTTCTACCTTTAATTCATGATTTTAGGCCTAGGATTTCAATAGATGATGATGGAAAATGAAGAAGATGAGTTAAACAATACTTACCCGAGAAGCTTTGGTGAAGAGATGCTCTAAAAAAAGCCTAGAAGCTTTGGAGAAGAAAGGGTTCGTGTATTTGATGAAATTTTTCCCGACACTATTCTGTTTTACACATTTTAAATAACTGGGCAAAATTACCCTTCACGTTCGCGTGAGCAAGGTCGCATTCGCGAAGGGTTGACTCTACAGACCATCGCGTTCGTGATGAGAAGGATGCGAACGCGAAGAGAAAGACTAAGGGGTCCAGGTAATTGGCCTACGCGTACGCGTTAGCCTGTACGCGAACGCGATGGGAAGGGACTGGGAACCTACGCGAACGCGGTCCAGTCATTGCGAACCCGAAGAAGAAAAGAGGACTGGACCCTTAGAGTTCCATAACTCTATGCGAACGCGAACAAGTGATGCGAACGTGATGAATGATGAAGCTGAAACTTCGCGAACGCGATGAAGAAGACGCGAACGCGCTGAAGAACCTGTCTGCAACAGCTGAACTCAATTTTCTGCAATTTTCTAAGTGTGAAAACCACCCCGAATCACACCCGAGCCCTCGGGGCTCCCAACCAAAACACACACTAACTCATTAACATCCTACGAACTTGCTCGAGCGATAAAATCGCTAAAATAACATCGAAATCAAAGAATCAACCCCCAAAACTCATTATTTTCATTTCAAAGTTCATAACTTCCAAATTTCCCATTTTTAGTCCGAAACACGTCAAACGACATCCGTTTTCAACCAAACTTTGCAGATAGTGCTTAACGCATATTTAAGACCTGTACCAGGCGCCAGAACCAAAATATGAGCCCGATACCTTTATTTTCTAGCTCATTTTCATTTCCATTTTTCCTTAATAATTTCAGAAAATAATTTAACAGAAAAATTCTTTTACCAGGGTTCTGGACCTCGGATTTCGACTCCGGGCACATGCCCGAGTCCCATATTTTTCTACGGGCCTCCCGAGACCGTCAAATCACGGGTTCGGGTCCGTTTACCCAAAATGATGACCAAACTCAACTATATCAATATTAATATCATAATTCTTCAATTTTTTCACAGAATTCACATATTTTAACATAAAAACTTTCTGTCTTTGCTCCAGGACTATGCACGCAAATCGGGGCAACTAAAAATGAGTTTTTCAAGGCCTTGGAAGCACGGCAAAAGGGAGAAATACGGTGATGACCCTTTGGGTCGTCACAAAAATATTGTGTGTATCGACTCTTTTGAACGAGATACACTATTTGTGAATCTACTCCCTTATGAATTCTTTTATTTACATTCTTGTGAAATTAAGTTCTATAATTATGCCCTTGAATTGAGTTACAACTCTAGGATTGATATTTCCCACTTCTCTTCCTAAAATTCTCACCAAGGGATTGTATCCGATGAATGTTTTATAGAATATTTTTATTTAAATGGACAAAATCTACTCTCTTGCGCCTCTACATTCACCGTTGTAAAATTTACCTCCGTGGTGCCAAGTTCCATGCGAAGCATCCTAGCATTACGATCCTTCTCGAGTCACTCTTTTACTTAGTTGTGTATATGGCTTATATGATTTGAACAGTCAATCTACTCTCTTGTGAATACCAACATGAAAGCTTCTAACTGCCTAGTAGCATAAGAGCATACCTTAACACCTCACATGAGTGCATGTCAATCGAAATGGTCACCGTGTACATGAATATAAATTCTCTCTGAAAATTGAGATCCTCACGTCCACGTCATAGGAAGATCATGTGTCGCCATAACTTTCGTGTCCACTTGGGGCATCCCACAGTAAGTATCTCACCTTGTCCTGGTATTGTAGTTGCTCGTGGCATGGTCGTATATTGCAGTTCGGAGCTAATATACGACAAGCGTGTCCAACTTATAACAAAAGTTTATCTCCTCTTTACACCTCCATAACATGTGTTAATTGTGTTCTTTAGTTAGTGAATTCATTGGGCTAGTTTTCCCACACTGGTTTGATAACCATGAGAGAACATATCCTTCTAAGAGTCATTGTAAAACTTCCTGTCTCATAAGGACCCTTACTAAGCACTCCATCAAGACCAAGCACACCTTTGGGGGTTATTATAGCACAATGCCAGTTTCTCATGTTTTTCTGTCTTTCATTAGCATCTGGGTAGTTCTCAAGTTAAAATCCATGAAGAACTCATTAAGAACATCAACAAACCCTCCATGATTATTCTATACTATCTTATTGGGTTCCCATATCACTTCAAGATCATCAAGGGTTAATAGCATGTCACAATTACTGAGATTGAATGATCTCCTCTCGATAATGGATTATCTACACATGTGCTAGTCCAACGATCTACTTATCAGCCTAACTTCGCCTATAGGTTTTCGGTTGACCAAGGAGAAATAAACCTAGTAACACATTCATATGTAAAAGCCTTTCTCTGGGTCATGTATTATAACATCTCCCAATATGGCTCGTAATAGCTGGTTGTATAGAAGTGTGTTGTAGTGCTTCATTATGAAGTAGAGTTGCTAAATATACTTGGATTTTTGAATTCTGGAGCTATACATCACGTGACTACATAGAGAGACCTTCTTTCAAAAGATGTAGCTTCTTATAATCGCTTTATACTACCAGCGTTCCTAGTGGTTACAGTGTAAAGGTTACTTCCATAAGGCTCTTTCCCTTTCTTTTCATTTGTCTTGCATCGTGTGTTGTTTACCTTTATTCTTCAATACTATATCATCTCAATGTCTAGACTAGTTATCCAACTATATGATATTATTTAATGAACCTCACTATTATGTACTCTACAAGCGCCCTGAGAATGGGAAAATTTCTTCTTTCCTACAGACTTCTAATGTCTTCAACTTAGTTTATGCTCGTTGGTTCTAAATGGTGATCATTAGTTTTGCTACCCTACTATCTACTTCATCTTATAACTCTCATTATATAATTCATTTATGTTTCATGTCATCAAAGAGGAAGTCTTGTCGCATTAAGGATAAGGACATGTTCCTTTTTGTTAGGATAACAAGATATTGCTCGCACTTCTTATGAGAGTTTTTCCTAAACAATCACCTACCTTCTCCTCTTGTCCATGTGACCAGATAGCCCAGGTTACTTCTCCAAGATAAATGCATTACAAAATCTAATTCTTTCGAACTTATCCATGTGGGCACTTTGAGGCCTTGTTCTATACCAACTCGTAATGGTTTTAAGTACCTTCTCTTCATTGTTATTGATTTTCTAGGATTACAAGGGCTTGTCTCATGGGATTCAAAAGTAATGATTTTCCTTAAAGTTCGAGATTCAATTGCCATGATTTCAAACCAAAGTGTACACCTTTTTCCAAAGTCTTAAATGGGTCGGATTGGTTGGGTTACGTGACTTTCTTCTCACTCGACTTCTAGAATAATTGACTATATCAGTTCCATGTGAGGATAGTTTTGCTACCATTGGTATTACACCTCCTTGGGAGGATAGGAGTATCATTTTTCTTTCTCCCTTGAGCATCATGTTAACCATTAGAACGCCTTTAACCAGTACATGATTTCTTCCCAACATCTAGATGTCCGAGCTATGTGGTTTTACTTGAGAAAAGGATGAGATTAGATGCCCTCAGATTTTTGCACATATCACGAGCATATCAATTTTAAAGACAAGTTTGGTCGTATATTTAGTTCCCTCATATATGATCAATTATCAGGAAGGGTTAAACTGACTGAAATAAGATAATCTCATAAGCGTTAAACTTCTTTTCATCCTCACGGGCTTGTGGCATATACTTCGTGTGTCGAGTAATGTTAGGAGTGTAATTCAACTGCATGTATTTTAAAACCCGTATCACATTCAAGGTGCCAGAGTATTCTTATTTTTGATAAATATATTTTCCCTACACTCTAGAAAACAAGTGGTTCATGTACTTGAGTATTCCTCCTTAGTGGTTCCTATTGCCAATGTATGAGTTACCCCTATGACTTATTTGTCTAATAATTGATGTCCTCATAATAATTAACCACGTCAGTATTGTTAATAGTAACTTTCTGTGTCTCTTAGCATATAACTTCATGAAATGCTCTGCTCAGCACATTAATGGATTCCTGAATAACTCTAGCCTGATCTTGAAACTCTGTTGTTCCTCACTGCATTAGATCCATTGGGTATTGTAAGTTCAGATGAGTCAAATATGAAGCTTCATAGTGTGATCATATGTACATTGGATAGGTAATTTTATGGTCAATTTATGGTAGCATATCTTAGGGTAATTGTTGAAGGTCATCAAGGGTTTAGTGTGAGTGTTCACCTAAAAACTTAGAGTTTGGAGGGTGAGCATGCTATTCTCAATGTTTTCCCCCGAATATGTATGTTAGTTGATAATAAAGGTAGCATAAGTTTATTCCACAATAGCCCGCACTAGGAGTATGAAGTGTCCACATGGTTGTTCGCTATATATTTTGTGGATCCACATGTTCATATCCAAGAAAGTGGGTGGAGATCAATTATATATCATTCCGGTGGATATCAATGAAGGTGAAGTTAGTGGATAGTTAGCTTATGCGAAATATCTACTTGTTATCCTTGTTAATCAAGTTTAAGGGTCAAAATTGCTACCGTGAATGTGTTCAGGAGAAGTCTGTAGATATAAGAGGCCATTGAAGGCCGAGAGTGTTGTGGAAATAACATATCTTCTCTTGATTGCTTAGCAGTTGGTTTTTATGTGTGCATTCCATGCCCATGTATCATCGTGATAAAGTAGCATTTGTAATGGTGAGGTTCTTGTCATCGATATATAATATTGTGGTGCTTTATCGAGTTGGGGAAGCCACATGGGAAGCGGAAGATGAAATGAAAGAAAAATATGCCCATCTGTTTGAACAAGTCTAGTAGTGATCGTGCGAACTCTTATCTCTAAGTAAATAAGTGTTGTGTTCCATTTGGTCCAAATACACCCCATATCTCCCCTAAATGTCTTACTATTGCAATCCCTCTAGTGGTGTAAGAATGTTATGTGTTGTGATTGTCTGAGTCATGAAAAACTCTTTTTAGTAAATGAAAGTTTATAGGGACTTATGTGATAAGTAAACAACTAATACTAGCGTAGATTGGAAATGATTAATTGAAACGCATGTAGTATGATGAAACGGTTAACTTATACGAGACTTATTAAAGTGACTAATTTATGCGGAGAATGTAGCAAGTGATTGAGTACGTGCAATTGTTTTGCGGTAATGAATTGTATACCATTTGTATACATGATAGGAATTGTGTAATGGTGCTTGGAAATATGTTTCGGGGGCTCTCTGACAGGTGAAAATGTCCAAATTACAAAGGAAACTCTGGCGAAATTTTGAAAATCTAGGGAGTTAGCTAAATTTGGGGACTGTCAACCTGTTTCGGGTTGTGAAGAGGAGAAGATTGCACTAAGACTGTTAATAAGTGAACCTTGATCCTCATTCGAGGATGAATGATCTTAAGTGTGAGATGATGTAAGGCCCCTTAAAAAAATCCCTACTCAAAAACCCGGATCCCATGGTGCCAAGTTCGGAGCATGTGTTAGCAATTCATAAATATACTCCGCGGCGAGCTTGCTCGCCACGGCGCGGACCTTTTTTGAATTGAATAATGCATTAAAAGTCAAGAATAAGTTTCCAGAAAAATAAAAGAAATGCGGTCCAGAATGCGGCCGCAAATCAAGTATGCGGACCGCATATCTGCCACAGAGTGAGTCAGAATGTTGGTTAAATTGAAGTCAGCTATGTGGTGCGGCTGCATAATCGAAATGCGGACCGCATAGTCATTGCATATTCTCCTTTGAATTTTGTGGGTCTCAGTTTTGCGGTCCACTTTGCGACTGCATAAAGTGAATGCGGATCGCATTCCTGCCACAGAATCGGTCAGAGTGTCCAGTTTCTGGGGTGCATTTTGCGGTCCATTATGCGGACCACATGTTTACTCTGCGATTGCAAATGCGATCGCATATTTGATTCGGGGCTCCAATTTTCTAATTTTTAACCCGACCTCCCTATCGATATATCCGGTGTTATAGCTCATTTTAAGCATCTTTCTGAACATTTCTAGAGGGGGACAAAGGGTTTTTAGAGAGGGAAAGTCTCCCCATCAAATTAATCCATAAGATATGGATAAATCCTTGAGGAAAATCAAGTGAAGACCCCTAGACCTTCATCTCAAGAGGTAATACTTCATCACCTCAACTCTTAATTATTTTATTCTCAGATATAACGGGTCACTAGTGAGGTTATTCATGGGTATAACAATGGATTCCTTGCATGCATGTTAAACCTTAGAGTAGTGGGAGGTGGTGAATTAAAGAGGGGTACAAAGTGATATAAATTGCTCTCAAAAAGGGGCCTAAGATCATATTGCACCTCTAGGGTTTGTCAATATGCTTGAACCAAGCTAGAGTCTCAATCTCATCTCTAATTCTTGATTTAATTTGTAATTCTTACTCAATACATCGAAGTGCTAAGTGTTATAGGAATTTGTAAAAGAGTAAGGAAAGCTTTATTGAGGTTGGTATGGCTAAAACTCCCTTTTTATTAGAAATTGAGCTCCGTTGTCATTTACGAAAGTACGGTAAGGGTTGAATTGGCTAGTGTATTGATTGTTACTATGCATTAATTGATGTGCATATATCTATACATATTCGTGAAGGATGTGCCTCAATGTGAATAATGTACCAACCTTGATAATTAGATACTGATGAAAAGTACAACTATGTGTTGAACTACTTGGGCTATAAGCCAACATTGAAACAAAGAATTATTCATGCTAGCTATGTGCTCACTTACCTGTGATTGCAACTTGAATTATCTTTGATATATGTGTCTATGATCACAACTTGTAAAACGAATATTGGAAAGGGAAAACGATGTGATGATGGTGGCCATGAGTGCCCAGGAATTGTTATGATATGTGTGGAATAAAGATTTGAAGGTGTTGACTAATGAGAATGGAGTAATGCCTCCAATGAGGTGACCTAGCCAATCAGGTCGTGATCGGACACCATCCCGCACACATAGTGGTAATGTGCTGATATTGAATTTCGGATAAGGGAAATGAAATATTGATTGAGATTAATGCCTCCAATGAGGTGACCTAGCCGGTCGGGTCGTGACCGGACTCCGCTCGAGATGGCGGTGGTAATGAGAACATTGGTGAACATGTGACAGAAATGCCCTAATCTATGTTTTGGAAATTGAATGAGATATTATATGAATTGCATATTTGATTTACCCATGTTATTTACTTGTACCTGTTTGATTGTTCTTTCTAGTAAAATGGTGTTTAGTTATACATACCAGTACAATTCAAATGTACTGATGTCCCTTTTGTCGGGGGCGCTACACTCGTGTTATGATTGTAGGTGGTTCTATAGCAGGCACTCCAGTGCACCGGCAGTAGCACCTCCTCCACTTTCCGTCAGCTGTATTGGTGAGCCCCTTTCCCCTCGGGGCCCTGTGTGGCTTATGCCGCTATTCTTCCCAAAGTCTTTATTTTGTATTTGTGTAAGGTATAGCCGGAGCCTTGTTGCCGGCATTTCTATATTATTCTTCAGTTATATTTATAGGCTCCGTAGACATGTTGTGGGTAGCATTGGGTATTGGAAATTAAAATAGAAATATTGATGTTTGGTGACGATGTATATGTTGATAGAATTTGATTAATGGAGTCCATTCCAAATTTAATTATGAGTTGGGTTGGGTAGTATGTATGACACCTGCCAGGCTTGCTCAGTCGGGTTTACTCGGTTAAGCGCCGGTTGCGCTCCTCGGATTTTGGGGCGTGACAAGTAATCAAAGAATGTCTTTCGCCAAAAGCATCTTGTACGCCAAATAAAATTTAGCATGTCCAAAGCAAGGATCCGTCCCTCGAGCATGCCCCGAAATACTCAGAGACTAGAGTCAACAATTTGTCACACATGTGACCCTAGGGGTGGAATCTCCAAAAAATATAAGCCATCAAGGAGGCAACTCTAAGCTCACAAGTGACGACCCTCGAGCCTAAGAAATCTCAGTGACTCGGAGACTATCACTAATCGCCATTCGATAAAAACCCGGGACCGTAAGACCCCAAGAGGGCATACTTGGTCTAAAATGAAAACTCACATCTAGTATCAACGACTACACCTATAAGACCTCAACAGGCATGGAAAAACTGTAAGACCTCAACAAGCATGAAAAAACTGTAAGGCCTCAACAGGCATGAAAATTTTGTAAGTCCTTTCTACAGGCATAAAACTCAATCCCGAAGTTTAGGCTATACGTCGCATTTATAAGAATCCCGAAAGGGCATACCCTCAATGTAGACGCCTAAACTATCACTCAAAATAAAAAATGACTTCGGCCAAACACGTATGACAATGGTAAAAATGGTTGCTCCAGCAAAATTAACGCGACTCGGGGATGCTCGACTGTCGCTAACAAAATTGCAGGCCATTACTTTGAAAAGAACCGGTAAAAATAGGATTCCCTCAACAGGCAAACGAGGTTCGACCATGTGAGCTCCAAATCAAAAGGCTTTGAGCTACTCAGACTATGAGCTAAGAACCTTCTAAGGTGCTCGAACATCGCCGCTAACGACTTGAAATCGAGGTTCTTCTAGAACCGACGACGGGTTAGGAAAAATCATTTCAAAAAGACATTAACAAAAAAAAAACAAAGCCTACAAAAAGCCAACGGGGAAATGCGTAAGAGACATTATCGCCAGCCAAACGAGCCTCCAGACCACATACTAAAAGGTCTGAACGACCAAACAGTGTAAGAGCCACTGTCGCCAACTCAAAAATTGAAAACTTGACGATTTAAATGAGCTCGAGTCGTAACTCGATTCGGAGACTGGATCAAAAATAGTTAACTATACATGCCTAAGGGCACGACCTAAGTGCTATTATCGCCAGCCAAACAAGCTTCTGGGCCATACACTTCAAAGGTCGCTTCGTCCCAAAGCACAAGAGTCATCGTCATCCGTCCATGCAGGCACGAAATAACTTGAGGGTTAATTAAAGCTCTAGTCGCAATGTGACTCGGAGATTGGAACCAAAGTAGTTGAAACACAAGCACTGTAGGGCAAGAAATAAGAAGAGTCGTCATCCACCCATGCACGAATGGGAGATTGGAAGTCAGGTAAGCTCGAATCAGGGTCTGACTCAGAGACTAGGTCTAAACAGCTGGCAAAACACAAAAGCCCTAACGCCTACTCATGTCAAAAATTTCATTTAAGAGCATATGAGACTATCTAGTAAGCTCCGGATCCACAGTGTTCCCGCCAGACACTGACAACCTGCCAGCCTGGTTGAAAATAATGGAAAAAGAGATACAAAAAAGATAAAGCTTCAATTTTTCTCTTACTTACATGAGCAAAAGGCGCGCTCTCCATCTACAAACATGCTCTGCAAATATCAAATACAAAATGGAAAAGAGGCGAAATCCACGCTCTGCTCCAAAAAGGCTATAGCCTATCAGCCCCAAGTTTGCTCTCTATGACGTTAGCAAGAAGGGTCATAACATCGCGCTCGTCTTCCCTTGCTCGATCCAACTCTTCCCAGAGAACGAAGCCCTTAGCATCGATCTCCTCGAGTACCTATTTTCGGGATCTGCAACAGATATACTCCTAATGTAACGACCCGACCGATCATTTTGAGCCCTAGCATGCCGTTCAGCAGTCTGAGGCCATGAGCAGTTTCAAATCACCTATAATGACTTGTACGCGCAGTCGAAATTGAATTTCGGGAAGTTCAGAGTGGATTTGGAAAGAGAATTCTAATTTCGGAAGCTTAAAGTTGAAAGAATTAACTAGGATGGGATTTTTGAGTAAACAACCTGAGAATCAGTATCTGAAGGTTCCAGCAGGTTTGTATGATGATTTCGGACTTGGGCCTATGCCCGATTTGGGTTTTGGATAACCCGGGAGTGTTTTGGTGCCTATAGTGGATGCTAGCATTTTAGAAGAAATTTCATAAGTTTTGCTCCGTTTGAGATTCTGAGTCGACGAATAGCTCCGCATTGTGATTCTAGAGTTGGGAGCGTGATCGGAAGTGAAATTGGAGGTCCGTAGGTCATTTTGACGTCATTTGGCTAAAGATAGAAAATTAAAGGTTTTGAGAAGTTTGACTGGAAGTGGACTTTTCAATATCGGGGTCGGAATCCGATTCCGAAAGTTGGAGTAGGTTCGTAATGTAGAATATGACTTGTGTGCAAAATTTGAGGTTAATCAGATATGATTTGATAGGTTTAAGCATCGAAAGTAGAAGTTGGAAGTTCTAAAGTTCATAAAGCTTGGATTGGGGGTTGATTCATGATTTTAGCATTGTCTGATGTGATTTGAGGCCTCGAGCAAGTACGTAATGTGTTTTGGGACTGGTTGGTATGATTGGTCGGGGTCTCGGGGGCCTCAGGTGGATCCTTGGTGTTTAACGGATCGAAAATGGAAATTTTGGAAGGCTGAGGCTTGCTGGTTGCTGTCATATCGCATTTGTGGTTTTTGGATCACAGATGTGGAAATTCAACCGCAGAAGTGATTTTGGGCTAGAAGAGGAAGGACCACAGATGCTGTCATATTTTCACAGATACAGAATCGCACTTGCGGTAGGGACATCGCAGAAGCGGATTTTGCAAGGGGCTCGTGGACTGTAGATGCGGTCAAGGTTCTGCAGAAGCCGGACTGCATCTGCTGTAAGGGGAACACAGAAGCGAAAATGTGCGACTAGTGGAAGCCGCAGAAGCGGCTGATGGTCCGCACAAGCAGGACCGCAGAAGCGGAAGTAGCTGGAGGCATAGGGGTTGTTTTAAAATCGGGATTTGGCCATTTTCTCTCATATTTTTCATGGCTTAGGCGATTTTTGGGAGCTTCAAGAGGGGATTTTCGTCATCAACATCAAGGTAAGTCACTCCCACCTATTTTGAGTTAAATACATCAACTAAGCATAGATTTGAGCATTTAAAAAAGTATAAATTTGAGGTTTTGAGAAAAACCTAGAAAATTAGCAATCTTGCAGTTTAGCCAAGATTTTGGGGATGAAATTAAGAGAAAATCATATAATTGAGTTCGTGAGTTCATGGGTAATCTTTATCTTCAAAATTTTTTTGATTCAGGGCACGTGGGCCCCAGGGCATTTTTGTTAAATTTTCGATCGGGGTTAGGAATTGCTATAAATTGGATTATAATGAGTACCTTAGCATATATTAATTGATTTGCATAATTATTGGCTAGTTTTGGAGCATTTTGCATCGATTCGAGTCTTCGAAAGGGCGTGGAATGCCGGTTATGGACCTTCGGAGCAAGGTGAGTCTCCTTTATAACCTTGTAAGAGGGAATTGTCCCTATAGGTGAAATAATTGATTATGCGCTCCTATTTGTGGGGGCTACGTACGAACGAGGTGACGAGAGTCTGTGCATAGCTACTATTATGCTATTTTCAGGGTAGTTAGGACCCAAAAGCATGTCATACTTGTATTTAATTGTAAACTTACCGACATCTAAATTTCATAAATCACATCGAATTAGCCAACGAATTTCTAAACGGATACAATCTTATTTTTCTTAAATGTTTAAAAGAGAATTTTTTTTCATTGGATAATTACTTCGTGTGGACTTCTTGACTGACTGCCTATGTATTATAATTTGGAACGGGCCGAACGCCTTGATAGATTAAATAGATGCATCTATAGGCGCACTGTCGACCCTCGACAAGTGCACAGTTTATATTTTTGTTGGAGCGGGTCGTCGACCTCGGCATGATTTGCGCATGCTTATATTCCTGCTTGAACTTATTAAAGTTTTATTGCCTCTTCATGGCTTGAGAAAATTTGGAAAATATTGGAAAAAGGAATTTGGGAAATTTCCCATAAAAAGGAATATTAGTTTACCTGTTTCCTTCTATTTGATAAAAATCATGTTGGTAGAAATTCATGATTTAATTTAATATTGATGTCATTGTTAGACCACTTTTAAGTGTCGAAGTTGATCATCTCGTCTCTACTTATTCGAGATTAGGTGGGATCTCATTGAGTACACGTTGTTTACTTACTCATACTACACTTCTGTGCATTTTTGTTGCACGAGTATATGTAACTCTAGCGGTCTACTGGGCATAGCAGCACGGATGATTCTGGGACTAGGTGAGCTACATTATTCAAGACGGCCGCAGCTAGAGCAGTCCCTTCTAGCATACTGTATTTACTTTCTGTCCACTATATTTCGGACGGATGTTGTATTTTATTTCCTTGTCAGTAGATGCTCATACACTTGTGACACGGGGTTTTGGGATGGTTTGGAGTATTTTATATTAACTTCCTATCATTTAAATCGACTTAAGACTATTATCTTTTAAAATTTTTAAATTTGAAGGAAATTCCTAGATTTTAAAAAGTATTAAAACGAGATTTGGATTAAGTAATTTGGTTGGCTTACCTGACAGCAGTGTCCGGTGCCATCACGACCCTTAGTGGATTTTGGCTCGTGACAACATGATATCAGAGCACTAGGTTTCTAGGGTCTCACGAGTCACGAGCAAGTCTAGTAGAGTCTCGCGGATCGTCACGGAGACGTCTGTACTTATCCTAGAGAGGCTCCAGGAATGTTAGAAGTTCTTCCCTTCTTGATTCCTTGTCATGCAATTTGATTCCTGTGAGACTTATGCCTTTGTTTCTTTCCTACTCAATCTTATGCGAGGTGAAGCGCTTGTTTGAAATCGAGAATTGAAGAATTGTAATGGCACTTCGAATATGGTGCGGGATGTTTCTCCCGGTACAGTTGATTGGACTATTATCGTTACCTTGTTAAAGGGTATTTTATTGTTTCAAGCTCAGTAGTAGTACTTCTGAGACCTCTCAGGTTAGGTACAAGTTACCAAGATGATTATGAATAATTATTCGACAGTATTGTTATAATGGTAGGATGTTTGCCTACGTATCGGGGCAGTGAATAACTTGAAGGGAGGTTTACTCAGTGCATGATTTAGAGATTCGGTGTTTTATTCACAGCAGCGGAAAGGCAATCAGGCAGAGAATGTTCAGGTTTGGGTAGATGAGGTATCGAGACTCGGTATTTCCTAGCATGGCATAGCTTTCTTCTATAATGCGGTGTCATTGTCCTTATTGAATGTACTAACTTCGTTAATGTTATGGTCTTCTGCAATTTGCCTTGGGGTATTGAGCAATAATATTGGAGAAACTACTGTTAGACATCGCGAGGTAGGGTGGTTAAGGATTGAATCGATATTTCTAATATTGGCAGCTCGAGGGAGATAATCTCCGGTAAAAAAATTCAAAGTTAGTAGCGATTTGTGGATTCAAGTTCTATGAAGATAGATTTTATCAAGGCAACAACTGAGTAGCAAAGGATGAGGAAAGATGTATGGAAAGTGTCAGGCGGTGGCTAAAATTTCTAGAATGCCAGGTGTAAGAAGCAAAGGTCGAATAATCGATTAAGGGGATAAGTTCCGCTAAAGTGGGAGAGTGGCAGAGTTGCATATGGGCTTTGCAGTGAGACGACCACATGCCTTAAGGAGAGTTTGGAGTGATTGGAAATGTTAGTGATTGATGATTGGGGTCTACGGATTTAATTTGAAGTATGGGCTATTATGAGGCTGGAGATTTGATATAACGAAAAGGAGCTGCCTAAAAGGAAAAATGATGCAACATTACTTTGAATTGGAAGGTTGTTTCTGCACATTTAAATGATGTCCACAAGGGGTAAAAAGAACTGTATAGCTGGAGAGTGAGCTCAGACTCAGAATGTGTTATTGATGTCGTAATGATTGTACCCCATGCAATAGCACTGGAAGATGCCAGGGAGAGCTTTGATAGGTAGGTTACCCAAGTGAGTAGAGTAACAGTCGTGTTGTTGGCGAGGCTTCTGCGAAGAATTCTATTAGTTATATAGCAAAGAGATCGGTTGTGCAAATGTGTTTGATGAGTCAGAATATAAGAAGGGTGTTTCCAGAAGGATTTTGAGAGCTCTGGCAGTTGACTATGGGAGGTTATGTGAATAAGAGATAAAGAGGACGGGTGAATTCCAGATTTGTGAAATGATGTCTTCATGCTATGTGGGAGAGTCCCACTGCTTATAATTGGGTTGCATGGTTAACTACTTGCGAATTTTTTGGCTATTAGCAAATCGATGGGCTATTTCAGCTACGGGAAAGGACCATAAGTGGTAATTTAAGCAAAGGAAGTATTAAAGGTGGGCTATCGTTGGCGTTATTAGCCCATATTCAGACTTGATGGAGGATTCCGGATTTTGTTTTGTATAGTTACAGGTCACAAGGGAAGTGATTCGGTTGGTTCTTCACCAAAGCGGTATTCATGTGATGGAAGACTCATGGAGTTGATTATATTCGAGGCCAAGTCAGAGTGGGTGGCTCTCAACAACGGTTATGGCAAATTCACAAGATGAGGTGTGATGCTTAATAAATTCAAGTGTATAGTTACGGGTAAGAATCAAGCTTGTTAGCAGCCTATGTGAAGAGGCACAGAATGTTCTGTGATGTTTTGGCTTGCGATATAGCAATTGGGAGGCGTGAAAATAGTTCGTGGGATTTGAGACAGCGGGGTCTCGTGGTTCAATGTCACTCGGGATGAGTGCGGATAGAGTGTGGTAAGTGTTGTATGGAGTTATTATTATTTCGATAGCAATCAAGGATAAGTTGGATGACGATAGATTCGCTAGCCATAATTGAGTTGGCATATCGGTGGTGGAAATCAGTTCCTTCCGTGTGATCAAGTTATGTAAGTGATTTGTGACGGTGCGTATGAGGCTTGTCAGCTTAATATTATTCAGGAGCATTCTTTTGTTATGGCTTGTCATGTGTAAGCGGATTCCAGAAAGGCAATCGTGCCTTAGACCACTACCTAGATGTTTGCATATTCTACGGTTATAAGAATTTTCCTGTGTGCTGCTATGTTTCTCTTGTAGTGAGTCCGGTGAAAAGCTTTTATACGATGAAGTCTTGACCTATTAGTGGTTCCGGAGTTATGATAAGAATAATATACTATCATACATTGGCATGTCGGGTGCAGTGAGTAGTATGGAATTTGAAGTGAGAATTAAGGTTGCAGTTTGATGCGGACATGGGTGTCACAAGCTCAGATGATCAGGAAAGGAGTTTAGATGTTTAAAGTAAGTTGGTATTGCCTTTAGCACCACCTAAGGTCGGTGTTTCGTAATAAGGGCTTGTATCATGGTTAATGATTCTTGATCGCTTTTCAGCGTTGGTACGGCCGATGGTTGTGTTATATACGGGCCTATTATGTGTCTCGAAGGGTTGTGTGAGCGCGTTCCACAGGAAGATTGTATAAGTGTGACATGTATTCACTGGATTGATTAAAGATTTAAACCAAGTATGAGGATGGTGGTAATACCATTTATTCAAGAATTTATGCCTAGAAGGCACTTTGGTTATTAGGTTAGGGACTGTAGAGGTTTGCTCCAGCTATGAGGGCTGTTATTATGCTTTATGAGCAGGAAGGAGGGTTATTATGGACCTTGGAAAGGTTATTAGCCTAGTCAGTGCAATCAGAATTGGCTTGGGGTCGGCGGATGGATTCGAATGAGAATGTGCTCCTTATGAAGGAGTGGTCAGGGTGTTATTTTGTTGCCAGATATTTCATGTAGTGATACATTGCACCGTGTGAGTCGTGAGATGGCTTGAGATATTGCTTATATATTGAGGATCCGTGTAGAAATGATGTTATGTGAGCCAAATGGCTCTTGAGATTCAGATTGTATGTCGCACCTCAGTTGTGCTTGAGTTTTGTAGCTTATGGCGCTTTGTATCCCCTCAGGGATGGTATCATGCACTTAGCGTGCTTGTGACTGAAATTCGATATTTTATCGTAATGAGCCAATTTGGCTCGATGTACAATCTCCTTATGTGGGATATATGTGTGATCGGTGGCACGCCGCCATGGGTATGTTATTTCGATCGGGTTGCGCGCCACAACAGAGTGATGTTGAGTATAGTTTTCTATACGCTATTTTGTAGGCCTTGCTACCTATTTTATAAGGAAAGTCCGTATTAGTGCGTGAGTTAAGTAATTCCTTCCAGAGTTCGTTTTCCTTTTGTATCACGTTCGAATTGGTGGCCTATTGGCACATGGTGGGATTATTTGAAACTTTTGATCATGTCCGGGGTGGCATATTGCTTGAGTAGTTTGTACTGGGTGAGACGAGATTATTGGTTTTAAACATCCGTGCAATCCGAGTATATGAAGTACATTAAGGAGCTAAGGCCAATATTTGGCCCAGAATGCAGTGATGGTTCTTGACAGGATTATAGACCTAATGGATTGTTGATTCGGCAGTTGGTTATGAATTTCTACACATCTCTTCCATCGTGGCAGCATTGTAAAGGTTAGAGTAAGACCTAGGTATGTCATGGGGTGCAATGGAAGCATCAGATTAGTAGGATTTTGACTAAGTTAATCAGAAAAAGGTTATTGTGGTCCGGTGAATAAAGTGATACAAGGTGTGAATTCAGCAAATTATGCAGTCATTTGTTGGGTACAACGTGTAGTGGTTAATATGGTGATCGTATGTTGGAAAAAGGTCAGGCATGAAACTCCGGATGTCGGAATTGGGCTTTAAGGCGTATCTGCTTGAATAAAAGAGAATATCTTCAGTATTGATCGAGCTAATGTGCTCAACTGATTTATGGTGGAATGGGAAGGTACATGAGAAGTTAAACATCGATTTCAGACCCCTCTAGTGTAATTCTCAGCACGTTCAGGGATGAACGTATGTTTAAGTTGAGAGAATATAACAACCCGACCGGTCGTTTTGAGCCCTACTACGTCGTTCAGTAGTCTGAGGCCATGAGCTGCTTCAACTCAGGTATTACGACTTGAACACGTAGTCAAAATTGATTTCGGGAAGTTCAGAGTGGATTTGGAAAGAGAATTCTCATTTCGGAAGCTTAAAGTTGAAAGAATTAACTAGGATGGGATTTTTGAGTAAACGACTTCGGAATCAAGATCTAAAGGTTCCAGCAGGTTCGTATGATGATTTCGGACTTGGGCATATGGCCGGTTCGAGATTTGGATAACTCGGGAGTATTTTTTGCACCTATTGTGGAAGTTAGTATTTTGGAAGAAATATCATAAGTTTGGCTTGAAGTACATTTCATGTTATCGATGTCTGTTTGAGATTCTGAGTCTGTGAATAGCTCCGCATGGTGATTTTGGAGTTGGGAGCGCAATCAGAAGTGAAATCGGAGGTCCGTAGGTCATTTTGAAGTCATTTGGCTAAAGATAGAAAATTGAAGGTTTTGAGAAGTTTGCCTGGAAGTGGACTTTTCGATATCGGGGTCGGAATCTGATTCCGAATGTTGGAGTAGGTCCGTAATGTCGAATATGACTCTTGTGCAAAATTTGAGGTCAATCAGACGTGATTTGATAGGTTTAATCATCGAAAGTAGAAGTTGGAAGTTCTAAAGTTCATAAAGCTTGGATTGGGGGTTGATTCATGATTTTAGCATTGTTTGATGTGATATGAACCCTCGAGCAAGTCCGTAATGTGTTTTGGGACTGGTTGGTATGATTGGTTGGGGTCCCCGGGGCCTCGGGTGCATCCCGGGTGGTTAACGGATTGAAAATGGAAATTTTGGAAGGCTGAGGCTTGCTGGTTGCTGTCATAACTGCATTTGCGGGTTTTGGATCGCAGATGCGGTACGGCAGAAGCAGCAATTCAACCGCAGAAGCGGTTTTGGGCTAGAAGAGGAAGGATCACATATGCGGTCATATTTCCACAGATGCGGAACTACACCTGCGGTAGAGGCATCGCAGAAGCGGATTTTGCCAAGGGCTTGTGGACCGCAGATGCGGTCAAGGTTCCGCAGAAGTGGGACCGCATCTGCGGGAACGGGAACGCATAAGCAAAAATGGGCGACCTAGTGGAAGACGCAGAAGCGGCTGATGGTCCGCAAAACCTGGACCGCGGAAGCGGAAGTAGCTGGAGGCAGAGGGGTTATTTTAAAATCAGGATTTGGCCATTTTCTCTCATATTTTTTCATGGCTTGGGCAATCTTTGGGGAGCTTCAAGAGGCGATTTTCGTCATCAACGTTAAGGTAAGTCACTCCCACCTATTTTGAGTTAAATACATCAACTAAGTATGGATTTGAGCATTTAAATTAGTATAAATTTGAGATTTTGGTGGAAAACCTAGAAAATTAGAAATCTTGGAGTTTTGCCACGATTTTGGGAATGAAATTAAGATAAAATCATATAATTGAGTTCGTGAGTTCACGGTAATCTTTATCTTCGAAAAATTTTGGATTTCGGGCACGTAGGCCTGAGGGCATTTTTGTCAACTTTTCGATCGGGGTTAAGAATTGCTATAAATTGTATTATAAGGAGTACCTTAGCATATATTAATGGATTTACATAATTATTGGCGAGTTTTGGAGCATTGTGCATCGATTCAAGTCTTCGGAAGGGCGTGGAATGCCGGTTATGGACCTTCGGAGCGAGGTGAGTCTCCTTTCTAAACTTGTAAGAGGGAATTGTCCCCATAAGTGAAATAATTGGTTATGTGCTCCTATTTGTGGGGGTTACATACGCACGAGGTGACGAGAGTCCGTGCGTAACTACTATTATGCTATTGTCCGGGTAGTTAGGACCCAAAAGCATGTCATACTTGGATTAAATTGTAAAATTACCGACATCTGAATTTCTTAAATCACACTGAATTAGCAAATGAATTTCTAAACGGATAAAATCTTATTTTTCTTAAATGGTTAAAAGAGAATTTGTTTTCATTGGATAATTACTCCGTATGGACTTCTTGACTGACTGTCTGTGTATTATATTTTTGAACAGGCCAAATGCCTCGGCAGATTAAATAGATGCATCTATAGGCGCACTGTCGACCCTCGACAAATGCATAGTTTACATTTTTGTTGGAGCGGGTCGTCGACCTCGGCATGATTTGCGCATGCTTGTATTCCTTCTTGAACTTATTAAAGTTGTTATTGCCTCTTCATGGCTTGAGAATATTTGGAAAATAATGGAAAAAGGAATTTGGGAAATTTCCTATAAAAAGGAATAATAGTTTACTTGTTTCCTTCTACATGATAAAAATCATGTTGGTAGAAATTCACGATTTAATTTAATATTGACATCATTATTAGACCACTAATAAGTGTCGAAGTTGAGCATCTCGTTTCTACTTCTTCGAGATTAGGCAAGATACTCATTGAGTACACGTTGTTTACGTACTCATAATACACTTCTGTTCATTTTTGTTGCACAGGTATATGTAGCTCTAGCGGTCTACTAGGCGTAGTAGCACAGATGATTCTGGGACTAGGTGAGCTGCATTATTCAGGACGGCCGAAGCTAGAACAGTCCCTTCTAGTATACTGTATTTACTTTGTATCAACTGTATTTCAGACGGATATTGTATTTTATTTCCTTATCAGTAGATGCTCATGCACTTGTGACACGGTGTTCTGGGATGGTTTGGAGTATTTTATATTAACTACCTATCATTTAATTCGACTTGAGACTATTGTCTTTTAAAATTTTTAAATTTGAAGGAAATTCCTGGATTTTAAAAAGTATTAAAACGAGATTTGGATTAAGTAATTTGGTTATCTTGTCTGACAGCAGTATCTGACGCTATCACAACCCTTAGTGTGTTTTGGGTCGTGACACCTCGATCCTCTTTTCGCGATCGAGGGCCCACTTCAACTCGATTTGGGCATCAACAACATCTTTCATACGAATTGCCATCTCCTGATCAACTTTGGTTCGATTAAAAGTTGCTTCAGCCCGGGCATCGATTATCTCAGCCCTAACCTTCGAAAGATCGGACTCGAGCTTCTCGATCATATCTGCTTGGACTGTAGCATTGTCATATGCCAAGCAAAGTTGGGCATCGAAGGCAGGAAACTTGGCCCAGGCGCCCACTCTCCTTTAAAGATTGATCCTGTGCCTGAGCCTTCAGTTCGCCACAAGCATTCCTGACGAGGTCGGCTTCGCCCTTAAGGAACTCCCAGGCCTCCATCTTTTTTTGCAGCTAAGATAGGAAAAAGGGTTAAACTTAAGTATCAAACAGAGCGAAGCATGTACTACGGAAGGATACCTGCTCCATCAAATAGCTCTCGTAATTTGAACATCGACATGCCGCATATCACCAGTGCATCAACTCAACCTCATTCTCCTCGCTAATGAGCCTAAGGGACTCGCCCTCGTCCTGAGCTTTATGAAGCCTGGCCCTATGATGGAGCAGCTCAGACCTGAGCCTATCAAACGCCTGCAAAAGAAAAACTCGATAAAGAAAGAACGATGCGAAACGCAAAAGGACTGAACCGAAACTCACCATGACGTGAAGCCGACGGACTTCCTCGAAGGCAGAGCACCCTCCTATTGATCCTGCCCCTTCGACCCCAAAACAACCAGCCCCGGGCAAAGCATATTCGCTTGGGGGAACCACCGTTCTGGAATCAATCTCTCCGAGAACAGCTGGCTCCGACAATGTCCACTCCTCGAAGACACTGGTCCGTTTAGCCCCATTTAAAGCTCTATCACACTACGGGTGCAGATCCTGTTTATCACTATCATCTCTCATCTTGGAGGCCGACGACTCTTTTCCATCTCGAGAAGAGCATAGCCTTGCCCCAAGGGACCGCTCGACACCTGCAACGGCAAAGCCGGTATAGAAGAGATATAGAAATGTCATCTCAAATATACGAAGACTAACATAGGAGCAACGTACGTGCATACCCTGGTATTTCGTTCCCCATCTGTCATGGGACACATCTTGCCACCTATGCTTATCGCAAATCGACTAGGTCGCCAACTTCCGGACCCAGCCGGGAATATCAGGAACTTCGCCTGGCATCTATGAAGTTGCTGCAAAAAGGAAGGAAACATAATTACTCAACTGGTTTTTGCTATAAGCAAATTTGAGGAAGCACGAGACACTCCACTCACACGTATAATTCCATCCCTCGGGAAATGGCATGGGCTCCATGGGGATAACATCAGTTGTCCAGACCCGGGCAATTGAACGGACCCACTCTTGGTCCTCATCTTCTTCATCATCTACACCAAAGGGCGTGGATGAACGGCACCGCAAGACTAACAGGCCCCGGTAGTGAAAGGATTGGTACAGCCCGACGAGGTAACTGAGTGTGAATTCAAGCCCAGCCTTCTGCGCAACGAACCTCATCATCAGCACCACTCGCCAAAACACCGGATGAATCTGTGTCAAAGTAACCCGATACTTCAATCAGAAATCAAGCACGACCCTATAAAGGGGGCCAAATGCGAAAGGATATAGGTATACGCTCAAGAATACATCAGCAGAGTCCGTAATGCTCTCATATGGGGAAAGTACTTGCAGAAATATCTCCTTGCTCCATCTGCAATATCTCCTCGCCATCTCCAGATGTTCCTCTCTTATCAAAGACGCAGTCTTCATAGTGAACTATCGCAGATCTGAACGATGGGAATGGAACCCTCCACTCCTCGCCTACTCAACCCCAAGTAGCTACCATGGCTATGGTAGAGTTGACAGATTAAAGCAAGGACGTGCGCCAGTGCTTTTTTGTGCCTGAAGGGATGAAGGACCTAATGCTAAGGCAGAAGGATAGCTATCCAAAATAATGAGATCTCCGTAAGAAGCAAAGGCCACCCCACATATATGGGGGAAACAATAATGATTCGCCTATCCAGAGTGAGTCACTGGAGGCCAATGACCTCGGTACAGATCTCGAGGTAATGCCCGACCCCAGAGGTATCCATCTATAAGAAGTTGGGCCTCAAGGAGTTAATGGTATTGTCTCCTGCCTCAAGGTAGTGCCCGACATCGAGGACCTCCACCAAAAAGAACTCAGGTTTCAGATAACCTTCAAGTTCCATCATAGAGCTCAAGGCAGTACCCGATCTCATGGTTTTCCTCTTCGAAAGAAAAAATAAGAACTTCAAGCTCTACCCATGAATGCTCGACCGCAAAAAATTGCCTAAAATAACTAGCCCAAAAGGTTATCTATGCCAAACTCAAAGCAAAAGCTCTGAGCGCCTGAAGTCGACTTTTACTTCGATACCCTATATCCATGGGGCTCGATGGACCTGATGATCTAGGTTTATCATACCAATTCTTGATTGGTCCGAGGTACGATAATGGGTTTGGAAAAGATCCATTTCAACCGGCCGAGGATAGCAAAGAATGCTCGTACCCGAGTTAGACATCAACAATCATCAACAAAGTGAAACATTAAAAGTCCTCAAAGTACGCAAAAATATACAATAACATGGCAAGTATCGAAGACAGAAATAAAAAATGCATCTTTATATTCATAAGTATTCGTCTACAACGGCCCCGATGCATCCTTACATATGATTACAGAAGCCCACGAAGGGTCTCTCGCCATCAGCAGCTCCAGATGCCATCTTCCTCGGGTGCATGCCCTCAAAGAAAATATATTCCAAAGTGCCATCTTCGCCATGCCCTGACCTTCCACACTGATATCCCCAAAGGGTAAACCAAGGAGCGGGGACAGATGAAAAAATTCCATAGCCCGCTGAAGGTCGAGGACCCTCACTGGCCAAGAGAACCACAGAGAGACTGTAGACCTGGCGAGCCTCAGCTTCGCTTGCACGGCTACATTAAATCAACTTCTTGGAGCATCAGGCCATGCAAACTACCAGCTCGGAGCAAAGCTCCACGTCGAGCCCGGGGTATGAAGGTGAGAAGCGGTGTATAATCTTAGACCCCTTTTGAGCAGCGGTATGTAATTCGAAGAGCTTTTTACGAGCAAGGAAAGTTGAACCTCGTGTGTCATCATCTCGAGAAAACAAAGGCAGCAACAGCAGACACAACAATAACCGCAATGGCAACATGGTGGCATGGCAATGCTCGACAAAGGGAAGCTCCAGCAAGAGGCCACAACATAGCCTACGGGAGCTCTATCGAACGACATTTAAGCCATGAGTCCCAAACATAATGTTCAATGATAGAGGAAGATGATAAGAAGATATGGGCAAATGAGCCAACAAAGTTACTTGGGTAGACAAAACAACGCCAAAACAGGAATCGACAGTGCATTGAATAATGTCAAAATGCATAAGTCCATAGGACACCCCGGCTGCCACAAAAGCTTGTGCCACAGGTTGCATCATTGGCACGACGTCGTCATAATCAGCTCGTAGAGTCAGGTGTTAGAATTATTTCCCATAGCTTCATTCTGGGAAACGAAGAGACTATCTGTATGCGGCAAAATTAGATGACTTAATTACTTACTATCAAGCCACTTCGGAAGAATGCCTCGAGACACCGATGACGTGAAGCTACGATCAAATCCCCTCCCTTGGGGCTCGTCGAAGCTCGACTCGAAAAAGAATAAGGCCTAGGCTAGAGTGAAAGATGAAGTTCCCAAAGCACACGTCTAAGTCTGATAGAGACGGCCTATCCAGAGCCTATGCCGAAGCATCGCATCTATACATCCCATCTCTATACTTTACAATTACTGCATGTTGTACTATAGCTGGGTTCCCCTCCTATATAAAGGAAACCCACACTACATTGTAAGGGGCTGATATTGCTTCAAAAATTCTCCACTAGATCAATAATATATCTCTCTCTTTTCTCTCTAAACTTTCTCGTCCTTACTAGCTCGAGGTTACTCTTAGCATTATTAGTTTCACATTTGTTCTTCATTAATTGCTTTGTATTAGCCATAAAGTGCCTTGCTTGATCATATCTTAACTGTTACCCCATTCCCGACTACCCCCGATTGTTCGAGATCGAGCCAAGGAATCAACATCGACGTCCTCCATCGACCAGTCAAAAGCTAGGGCAGCAAGCCTTTCAGTCTGATTACTGCCCCGTTTTAGCTTATTTTTATTCGTTAAACTTAATATTCTTAGCATCATCTGCTCTACCAACTAGAATAAAAATAGATCACATATTTTTAGAATCCCATTTACAAATTTAATTGTTATTACCATTTTCACGGTAAACAACAGTTGTTCTGTGAAAAAATCCAAAGGGCAGGACATTCCCCCCTTTAGGCCTCTTTCCCACGCCATGACTTGTGATCGAATTCCTTCCTATCTCGTAATTGTTGGTACCTCCTATCATGCATTCTATACGATACTGACCTTATAACTGTTCCTATGTGACTCTTCTCTCCTTTTTCCTCCATCTTTTAGCCAATCAAACTTTGTAAACATATACAATGCTTAATAGGATGCCTCTCTGGGCATCTATATGAGTACTGAAGTTTTTCGCTCGGTACTTTGTAAAACTTGCAAATATGGATATATCTTATTTCATAGACCTGGTTATCCATTAGTATGACTTTACTTCATCTACATAGGTCATACTATACCATAATTCTTACTTTTATTTATTGTTACTGAGGTCTGCAACAAACACTAGGTTACTCTCGCTGCTTATCCTTAAGACTGATGGCCCAATCTCATCTCACACTTTGTAACTTTTATCCATCCATTGTTGATTCACCTCAATATTTATATACAATCTACCACTGATAACTTGAAACTTCTTACGTAATCACTAGCGTTGACGTCTTATTGAGGAATATCTAAAATGATTAGACTAATCCACCCCGGGGACGAGACCATGCTTCCATAACCGTATTTTCTAGCATCCCATTGTGATTCACCTTACATGGGTATTTTAATTCCATATAATCCATGCATACCTTCCTTTTTTTCAAATTATTACTCAATCGAAGGAACAAATGTCATTCTTCGTTTATCACAATTGCACCCTCATTCTGCTACCAGGGCAGAATTCCATCTCTTCCAAATGCTACTAGTCTTAGACTTCTTTAAGTTTACTCAAGCTATATTGAGATTTCTATAACTTAGAGGAACCATCAGGTCCTTTGTTTTCACGAGCCTAATCCCGAGAACTTATCCATTTTCGTCACCTTCGCCCTTGCCTTTTTCTTATCCTTACTCTTATCTTCCTAAAGCCTTGTCATCATCATACTTTAGCTTGCTACCTTCACATTTTTATTTATACTATATGCAACATTCCTTTAACTTGCTTGCCATATAGATTTCTTTAAGTTATTCTGGAACATCAAGCGAGATATCACATTGTCTCAAACTCTTCTTTATTCTTTTAACTAGACCACTCGATACATAGAAACAATTGGCTGGAAGATATGCCATTAATGACACTGCTATCATTTCTGGATACTGAATCCCAATGCTTCTAGCCCTGTATCTCAAGTATGCATTATTACCAACCTTCTGCACCTAAGTATCTCGTACGTTTTTCATATTTACCTTGCCTTAAAATCTCGCATCCATTTTCTATCTCTTTCATAACCTCTCTTCCACATAGGTATAATTCATATTTACAACCTGAAGTTCTATCATGATACTTGCACTTCTAGGGCATACACAATTCGTTGGTAGCTCCATACTGGTACTCTTCTAACTAGTTCTATCGTTGAGCCATTATAGAATATGGCTACTGTACTTGTAAGGCCCCGTAAAATTTTGTGCTCAGAACCTAGTAGCTCGTAGTGCCAAGATCCGAATATGTGTTAGGAATGTGTAGCTCACCGCGGTTCAGACCCTTTTTACTGATTTTGCATTTAAAAATCAAGAATCAAAATTTTTTTCCAGAAAATTTCCATTATGTGGTCCAGAATGCGGTCGCAGATCAGGTATGCGGACTGCATTTCTGCCGCAGAGTTAACCAATGAGTTAGTCAAAATTGAAGTTGAAAATGTGGTCTATTATGCGATCGTATAATCAATATGCGGACCGCATAATCGTCGAATAGATTCCTCAAGGATTTGTGAAGGTGAATTCTGTAGTGCATTATACGATCGCAGAACAAAAATGCGGACCGCATTTCTGTCGCAGAGAAGTCATATTTTAGGAGCACTTCTGCGGTCCATTATGCGGACCGCATTTCCACTCTTTGATCGCAGAGTGCAATCGCAGACCCGACTCAACTCTAGATTTTCTAATTTTTCAACCCGATCTCTTCTTCAATAAAACACCCCAACCCTTCATTTTTACACATTTTTCTGGAAAAAACTAGAGGGAAGGGAGAGAGGGTTCTTGAGAGAGAAAGTCTCATCTTTATCAATTTGATTTTCCAACATCGCCCAGGCCCGGAAATTCTTGAGTATTATCTTCATCTCCGTTCTTGCAGGTAAGGTCCCCAACTCTTTTTCATTGATTTTCAAATTTTAATAAAAAGGGAGATTCTTGTGCATTGATTCTTGGTAATAGGGTCGAAACACTCATGCATGTCTATTATAACCTGAAATCTAGTAAGAGTAATTAGCTGGGAGTAAAGAATTATGTAAAGGAGGGTTGATAACATAAATATGTTCGAGTAGTGATTGTGATCTTTGATTCTAAGAAATATATATTAATTTGTCCACTAGATCGACGTTGCCAGGCTTTTTGGTAAAGTTGGAAGTAGATCTTAAAAGGGAATTTGGCTCCAGGTATATATGGCTAACTTTGATCTTTGTGGAATCGCCTTGTTTGGTGTATGAATGTTTGGTATGGGATATCTACGTGGCTTATTCATGAAAATTATTGTGATTTGTATGATTGTGATTGTTGTGTAATTCTTGTGATTGGTTTGATTGAGTGCTATGGTAAGAGTTGAGAAACAAATGATGGAAGAAAATCGTGAATGATGCAACTGGAATAACTATGATAACCACATCTATGGCTTATTATGGGCAATTGTCGTTGTAATGTAAAGCACATATGAGTTGTTGGATGTGAAGGAAAATAGTATTGATGGTTATTGAAATACTTTTAAATTGTTGTTGTTATTTCTTAAGAAGTGTTGTTGTTGATCCTTGTGAATTGTTGACTGTTGATGTTATTAACGTCAATACAACACAAGGGGGGGTGATTTGTGTGGTACCTAATTTTTGCGTTAGAAGAACCTGGTTCTTCTAAGTGTTCTAACTACAACACTTTGCGGAATAATAAGTACTGAATGTAAAGTGCACAGAGATATTTACGTGGAAAATACCTGGCTCAAAAGGTAAAAAAACCACGACCTACTACTCAGTAGGATTTTCCCAAACTCCACTAAATCACTGAGCCAAAAACTGCATTTACAAGACTCTTTGTAAACCTAAGGATTAACTCTAATCCCAGTGTAGCACACAGCCTCAACTGTTGCGACACCTTCAAGTTAACTCTAACTTGAATACTCAAAGTACCTAATACAATTGCTTCTAAGAAAGCTGAAAGGTACAATATTAAAACGTACTACAATTGAACTGGACTTAGAAAAAACATAATGATGAAACTGGTTCTTCTATCTTAGTTTATGTAGCTTCAGACGTGCATACTTGTATCTCGCATATATTGCTTGCAAATCTGACTTGCTCTTTTTGCTCTCAAATATGCTTAACTTCTACGTATGTGCATTACCTGTAAAAGAGAAAAACTTGGTTATTTAATAGATTAGCAGTTAGAGTTTGATCGAGACTCCAATGCTTATCCTTAGTCGATTTGAGTCCTTAACCAATACAAACTCCTATCCTTATCCTAGCTTAGGACTGTGTTCTCTTGTCATAAGGAGACTCTCCTCCTTAGAACTCAATGCAACCTTTTCGATTCCGTTCAGAAGATATTTGTTGCGCAATCTTCAATACATATCTTCCTCACGTGCCTTTCATGTGCAAAGGTTATGACTAACTGTATCTCCCAAGATGGATCGGGTCCTTCCCTGAGTTCATTTGTCAATCTTCAAAACTTCAACTAAACTTGGGCCAACAAATTCCGCCTTTTTGATGATGACAAACTCTGTGCTTTTAGAGATCAGAAAACCTGTGAAACTCAGCTGAAATATCAACACTTAGAAAATTTTCAATTTGTCATAAAGGGCCAGATTTAAGTTAGGTCATAAACTAGTTCGGATAATGAATTTAAGCACAAGCACAATATTTTCCCCCTTTTGGCATCATCAAAAAGTTGCACAACTAATGTGAATCCTTGAAAGTTAATTAATACTTATGGCCACTGGGGCAACTGCAAGTGAACACATGCTTTAGTTAATCAAAAATCAGCTCAAAAATAGCTATTAAGAACAAAATTAACAAGAACAAGGAAGCTGCATTCATTGATTAAGAGGTGTTTCTACAGACAGTCCACAAAAAGAAAAACAAAATTTCCAACCATGAGCAAAACGAAACAAGAACAGAACCATGAGCAAACTTCCTAAACTTGGTAACTGAAGGGATACTAGACTGGACACTAAGAACAGGACACCTAAGGCTTAGAAGAGCTGGAGGGTTGGGCTTGTAGTAGATTTAGCATTTGTTGGAGCATGCCTTCATTTTTCTCCTTTTCCTTGGCAAGTTCAGCTCTTAGCCCATTCCTTTCTCCCTCCAATTCAGCAATTCTTGCATTTAGCGTTGCTATTCAGCATCCTTTGTTTCAACCTCCTAAACCAAGGCTCTGACCTTACTGTTCACAGGAGTCTTAGCAGATGAACCAGGTTCAACAGGGCCAGTACTAAGCAGATAATCACAGGCTTGAAGGGTTTTGATCCCAAAGTGCTCTTTGCTGGAAGCCATTTCCTACCTTTTCAATGGAACATCAAGTCGTTTAAGCACAGTTGTTAAGATAAAACCATAGGGAATGGCATGAGCCTTTGATCCAGTGATCACCCTCTCTAGCAGCTT
This sequence comes from Nicotiana glauca, assembly GCA_026770625.1. Lineage (NCBI taxonomy): Eukaryota > Viridiplantae > Streptophyta > Magnoliopsida > Solanales > Solanaceae > Nicotiana > Nicotiana glauca. The sequence goes on along the minus strand of MU787584.1, from coordinate 72,788 downwards.
CACAATGAAGGCAGGCCAGTTGATCTGCTTGCCTTCATTCATACATTGCATGAGCACCGGATCCATATAATTTGCTGTATGCCTTTCTCCTGTCTGGGTAGAATACATTTGTTGACAAACTCAAAAAGCACTTTGTGCTCTGGCCTCATTTCACTCTTCTGAACTGCCCTGGCCTCAGGCACCTCCTCATCTGTTTTAATGTCACAGAAATTTTTGGTAATTTGCAGATCAGAGGGCAACCCATCCAGACAAGGCCACCTTTGCCGTGTGTAGTCATCATACCCTTCACAAGGGATGTCCAGAATTTTGCCCAATTTGGCAGCATTGAACTTCACTATCACTCCATTCACTGTGCTGGTCACCAGACCATTTTTCACTGTTCCATTGGCTATGAACTTAACAAGTTCTTTCCTGGCCAATTTCCCATTCATCTGAAGGACCATGTCCTTCCAGCCTTGTGCTTCCAGTGCTGTCAGAAGTCTCATCATGCCTGGCTCCTCCAGGTCTTTCAACAACCTTCCCTTCAAGATCTTTCTCCTGCCAAAATTTGCATGCCTATCCTGTTCTTTTTCAGATTCATCTTCTTCTCCTTCTTCTTCACTCTCATCTTATTCTTCTTCAGCCATTTTAACTTGCTTTCCTTTAGAGGCTGACCTAGTTCTCTTGGAAAGAGAGGATTCAGCAAGTACTGGCTTTGAGGGCTTCTTGGAAGAAATCCTAGCTCCCTTTGTTTTAGCAATTGGAACCTCAACAGTAGTATTTATTTCTTGATGGACCAGTTCCATCTCCTCTTCCTCCGCTTCAGCTACAACTTCAGAACTTTCACCTACCTTCCCTTTCCCCTTTTCTTTTCTCTTTCTCTTATTCTCCTCTAAGGCTTTCTTCAACTCAGCTTTACTTTCTCTAACCTTGCTTCTGGTTTTTCTAACCCTAGGAGCAGACCTGGGTGATGTATGTTTGGTTTTCTTGGTTGGTTTGGATGCAGTAGGGGTCCTTTGTGAGGAAGCCTTGCATTTCTTGGGGTCATAGCTTGCCCCAACTTGTTTCAACATTTCAACCAAAGTCTTCTCCACAGATAAACTACGTTCAGCAGGTTGTTTGCTTAAATCAACTAAACCTTCAGCAGCCTCTCCTGATTCACTTACCCCTGACTTAGAGACCCCCCTTCCCCGTTCCCACAAATAGATAGCACCTCTTTCCTCCTTTTCTTCCTCAATTTTGCAGAATCAGTCCCAGACACATCTTTTGCAGCCCCTATCAGAACATACCTACACTCTACTTTTTGAACTACATCAATAGGAACAAAGAAACTATTTACCTCTTTTGGGGTTTCTTGATGTGTGACAGTGTCAGAAGACCCAGGTTCATCTCCTTCACTGGCAGAGATGAACCCATGGGATTTAGAGCTAGAATTGGTCTCTGTTGCGGAGACTTGTTTCCTTTGGCTGGACTGTAGTTTTTCATTCAAGGATTTCCTCAGGGAACCAGTAGCTACAGTTTTTCTTGCCAGCAAATTCTGGCGACGGAATCTAGGTTGGGTTTCTATGCGAGGTGAAGCAGATGGGGTGGAGTTTGGTGTAACGGGAGGTGGAGTTCTAGGATTATCTTGGGGATTTGTCATGGTTATGAATTTCCAGAAAGCTTAGGAGAATTTTGGAGAATTTTGGAGGTTTTGGAGACGAAAGTAGACGATCAGGGTTTTATGTGATGAAGTGACGGTTATGAGTTGATTAGAAGGCTTTTAAAGAAGGGTAATGATTATTTCAAAAACGGTAGCCTTTTTCAGGAATCAGTAGAAGTCTAATCAAAGAAGAATTCTGGTCGCCTTAGTGATTAATTAGGATCGCAAAAAATTAGGAAAGGATTCCATTATATTTAGACTTCTAGTTTCAATGAAACTGGTTCAATTAGCCGCAACAGATAGAATTTTGGGACGTTTGGTATATCTAGGACTCTTGCTCATGATTGAAAATTAAATTTTTCTAATTGTGCAAAGAATAGAAACATACATGAACTTTCTCATAAGGATAATTTGATGAATCAGGTTCTTCAAGTGAAACTTCTCTTGATTATGCCTCAAATGTCAAAATAAAAAATTTATAAGAGATTAGTGAGTCGCATAAACACATGTCACAAGAGTATACTATTTACAGTATGAGACTGAGTAGGAATTACTCTAATATTCACAAAAATTAAGAACTCCTAGCCAAAAAAAAATTAATTTTTTTTATATTGTGCATTCTGAACTGGACCTTTTAGGTGATCTTAATCATCCCTAACACCAACCTGTTCCTTTCAAAATTTTCTCTACTCAGTGTCGTAGTGAAGATGTCAGCTATTTGTTTATCAGTAGCATAGAATTCCATGGAGATTAGCCCTTTCTCATAGTTATCTCTTAAGAAGTGGTGTCTAACATCAATGTGCTTAGTCCTTTTGTGATGAACAGGGTTCTTTGTCATACTGATTGCACTGGTGTTATCACAAAATATTGGTATGCACCCTACTTCAATTCCAAAGTCTACCAGTTGTTGCTTAATCCACAGTAATTGAGCACAACATGAAGCAGCATCAACATATTCAGCTTCAGCAGTAGAGAGAGCTACTGAATTTTGCTTTTTGGTAGCCCATGATACAATACAAGACCCTAGGAAGTGTGCCATACCTGAAGTGCTCTTCCTATCCACTATAAAACCTGCATAGTCAGCATCAGCATATTCAATTAAGTCAAAATTACTACCTTTGGGATACCACAGACACAGATCAGTTGTGCCTTTTAGGTATCTCAATATTGTTTTGACAGCTGTCAAGTGTGACTCTTTTGGATTTGCCTAGAAACAAGCACAAAGTCCTACACTGAAAACAATGTCAGGTCTGCTGGCAGTAAGATATAAAAGTGAACTAATCATACCCCTATACAACTTTTGATCAACTGATGAACCTGGTTCATCAATATCTAGCTTTGTGGTAGTTGCTATAGGT
>MU787584.1:36084-64955 GCA_026770625.1 Nicotiana glauca | reverse complement strand
GGGGGGGGGGGGGGGGGGGGTGATTTGTGTGGTACCTAATTTTTGCGTTAGAAGAACGTGGTTCTTCTAAGTATTCTAAGTACAGAAGTTTGCGGAATAACAAGTACTGAAAGTAAAGTGCACAGAGATTTTTACGTGGAAAACACCTGGCTCAAAAGATAAAAAACCACGATGTACTACTCAGTAGGTTTTTCCCAAACTCCACTAATTCACTGAGCCAAAAACTGCATTTACAAAACTCTTTGTAAACCTAAGGATTAACTCTAATCCCAGTGTAGCACACAGCCTCAACTGTTGCGACACCTTCAAGTTAACTCTAACTTGAATACTCAAAGTACCTAATACAATTGATTCTAAGAAAGCTGAAAGGTACAATATTAAAACCTACTCCAATTGAACTGGACTTAGAACAAACATAATGATGAAACTGGTTCTTCTATCTTAGTTCATGTAGCTTCAGACGTGCACACTTGTATCTCGCATATATTGCTTGCAAATAAGACTTGATCTTTTTGCTCTCAAATATGATTAACTTCTACGTATGTGCATTACCTGTAAAAGAGAACAACTTGGTTATTTAATAGATTAACAGTTAGAGTTTGATCGAGACTCCAATGCTTATCCTTAGTCGATTTGAGTCCTTAACCAATACAAACTCCCATCCTTATCCTAGCTTAGGATTCTGTTCTCTTGTCATAAGGAGAGTGTCCTCCTTAGAACTCAATGCAACCTTTTCTATTCCGTTCAGAAGATATTTGCTGCGCAATCTTCAATACATATCTTCCTCACGTGCCTTTCATGTGCAAAGGTTATGACTAACTGTGTCTCCAAAGATGGACTTGGTCCTTGCCTGAGTTCATTTGTCAATCTTCAAAACTTCAACTGAACTTGGGCTAACAATTGTTGTTGTGATGTTTGTGGATTGTGACTATGCGGTGCGATCGGGTTCCGCAACACGGAGTTATAAGGTGTGGGTTGTGGTGATAAGGGTGGCCGAGGTAATAAGGGTGGACGAGGTAATAAGGGTGGAAAAGTGATAGAAATCACTATTGAAATAAACATTTGAGAAATTTGTGAAATCATTGGTGTGGAATTGTGTAAGGTGGAAAATAGGAGAGATTGAAAACTTGTTTTGCTTGATTGTTCCTTTTCTTGTGCATTTTATTGTTGTTTCTATTACTGTTACCTACTTGTATATGGCTTGAGTTTACTTGGAGCAAGTTTGTTCATACATACCAGTACAATTCAAGTGTACTGACGTCCCTTTTGCCGGGGGCTCTACATTCGTCTTATGATTGTAGGTGGATCCATAGCAGGTACTCCAGTCCACCGATCATAGCTCTTCACCCCTTCCCGCCAGCTGAATTGGTGAGCCACTTTCCTTTCGGGGCTCTGCGTGGCTCTTACCGCCTTTATTTTGGATTCTTATTTTGGTATTTGTATAAGGTATAGCCGAAGCCTTGTTACCGACAAGTATGATATCATCCCTTTTCATGTTTAGAGGCTCCGTAGACAGGAAATGTGGGTCATGAACTTACGTAATATGTATCTTTCACGTTGGGTTATGTAAAGTGTAAACCACGCTAAGAATCATGTACCATATGTATGTTTTGTAATAAAAAGGTGTTTTGTTTGTAAATGGTTATTTTCTTGGCTAATAAGTAATGAAAAAAAATGCGGGGTAACATGTGGGGTAGGAGAGGCACTCAGGTCCACTTGACTGGGGCTACCCGGTCAAGCATCGGTCATGTCCCTCAAATTCGGGGCGTGATAGTACTATTTATCTTTTACTTCTAATATTAAGAGTGATTATGCAATGTTCTAAATCATGATGCTTGTAACTTTCAGGGTACATTAAGTAGAATCCTAATATACTTAGTTGATGTATGTCTTTAGTTTCCTCTTTCTTCTGATTGGCCTTTATGTTGGCTTACGTTATCTCCCGGTCTTTGGTTCAGGGTATTAGTTATTATGTTTAGCATTTCTTGGGTGCTGAGGAATATGCATGTTACAATCCTTTAACAATCAAATCCTTTGTCTATGCCCTAGGATCAATTCATCCTTTTAACTTATACCGAAGTCTTTTACGGCTATATGAATGTCAGTATATATGCTGCATGGATAATATTCCAAAATCGTAAGTGTGTTCATGACTTAACTAACTATGGATTACCGATCGAATAATTCCTTTCATTCCTTCTTATCTTTCTTTAACGTAGGCAATTACTTTTCCTGGTCTTTCTATCCCCTTTTTGCATGCATACGTAACTTATCTTAGTTCCCATACGTAATGGAATTCTATAACACTCATACGATTTTGAATATCATTTCTGATTTTACCTCCCGTCCATTAGCCACGGTAGGTGCCACTTTCCTTTGGAGTGCATACAATGTTGTTGTGAGACTGTTGTTACACGGCCATTTTCACTTTAGGTTGTTGTGCTTAGGTTGAAGCCTTCTTCCATATTTCCTCAACTAGTCTTCACTTGTAGTATTTAGGGAGAACCCTTTCCTCTCGTAAAGCTTTGAGCTTATTACGGACCTTTTGATGTCCTTCCTTGCCTATAATCATCCGTAGTTGTTTACCTTTGTGTCCTTTTGCTTGTGGGTTTCTTCTTAATTGATATTTTGTATTGTCTTCCCATTGGCACCTTTTTTTCTTTTTTTATCCCCACTGACTCTTATTTGAATATATCTAAAGTATTATAATGACATTACTGCACGGTTGAATTCATTATACTGAGTTTTAATATGTTTTTCTTGCAAGGTCTGCTGATTCGTCTAGAACCTCCTGTCTAGCCATAACTAGGCTCTTCCTGAATCAACTACTAACTAGTCGCTGGCCCGTTCTCATATTAATATTCTGCGTAATCTTTCTTATGTTATTTACTTAGTCTTAACTTACCTCATGCACTAGCTCCTTATTTATCAATAACTTCCCCGACAGGAACACTTACTTCCTTTTTTCTGACATCGTGCTTATATAACGTTCTGGAATCATAGCATATCTGTAGGATTCAGGTAAGTGCAATCTCATTCCTTTCTCATTTTTATCGCATTCTTCCTTTATCATTCCATAGTTAGTAGAATAAATTCATTATGTCTTAATGCCACATCACTCCATATTCCCCCTTTTAGGGGAGTACTAAGACATGGAGCTACGACGACCTGCCTATAGATATTTTTCCTCTCCATCCTTGGTGTCATTTCGCATCATTAATAACCCTTACTCGCCTTGCGGTAATCCTTCTATACTAAGGACAGCAAAATTACTCACTTGCAATGGTGACACTTAGTGAAACTGGCACATAAAGTCCCTTAAGCTTAACTTTTCTCATATTGTTTGCTTTAGGGAACCGTCTCCATAAATAACCATTTTCTGAATTCATTACGGATCTTCTTCTGTTCTCCATTCTATTATTGTCAAAATGCAATGAAAAATTCTCATGATACTGATGATTATCAAATCACTCATTTCTTAATTCATGTTTAGTTTACCTTATTCACCAGTCCATACTTATTTCTATTACTCTAGGGTCTAACTTTACCTTCTGTTAATCACATTTGAGTCGCGAACTTCTTTCTCAAAATGAGGATGCGACTGTATGACCTATATTCTTTTGTTGTCTTAAGGCCCATCAGCTCCCGTCTCTTTCATAATTTGAGTATAGATTCTATAACACTCTATTGTTGCCATCCATGTATCACATCTTACTTATAATGCTTCATTATCCCTTTTCGTACTTCCCTACTAATATTTTTGTTTATCACTTTATCCTGAAAACATTAACAAGACATTCTTTCACTTTTTCCTTCCCTTGATCCATCTACTAGCTCTTCGGGCTACCTAACATTCTCCCTCTACTAGGGACAATAGCTATACTAAGGCAATATTTATCCCTTCAAGGTTTCTAGTTCCTATCATTGTAGTACACGTATCTAGCTGTATTATTTTAGTATGCACCATCTGGCTGTCTCATAAGGAGATCTATTAGCACATTTGTAATATCCTTCGGAAATGTCAACCAACACAAACAATTCATTCACCAATTTGGCTCTCTCTAACCCTAGCCATATCGTGTATTATGTCCTTCTCTTAAACAATGTTTATTATCTCCAATAGAGCATAACCTAGACTGGTGTGGCCAATTATACATACCTCTGTTACTGTTGAAGGTAACTCAAAATGCTTGTATCTCTCTCTTCTTGAATGGTAAATAAGGATAATCTTTATTAGCTAGATGTAAGGCCCCGGAAAATTTTGCTAAGTAATTTAGGATTTCATGGTGACAGGTAGGCTAATTATAATATTTTATGGGCTATTAACATGATGGGAATCAATTGGATTTGGTAAATAAGCTTACACGTCTTATGGTAAGTAATTTGGGGTCCAAAGAAAAGCCTGAGTCAAAGTCAAGTTGGAAAATTTCATAATAGGCTAAGATTCCAAATGAGTTCGCACAAGTCCCTACTTTGAACGAGCATATATATATATATGATGAACAACCTACCAAATGAAAAGTCTTCGAGTCTAATTTCCAATGCTTCAAACCATTTGTCATTTGGACATTTCTACTCAAAATCATGATCAAATTACCAAAGGCTAGAAAAATGCGATCTTGTGTCTGTTTTGCGATTGAAAAACCATTATGCGATTTGCATAATTGATCTGCGACCACAAATTCGGTCGCAAACAGAACCAGGATAGCCGAATTTTGGGCACCAGTTCCGTGATACATTTTGCGATTCGCATTCTTGTTTCGCTGTCCATTATGCGACCGTAGACACTATTCTTATAACCCGACCCCATTTTAATATATAGGTTTTGGGGCTTCATTTGGGGTCATTTTTCTACTGAATTTAGAGAGAGTTGAGAACATATATAGAGAGAAAGAAGGAGCCTAGCTTCATAATCACCCATCTCTTACTCAAGTCTTAAAGAATCAAAGAACTCAATCACATGTTCTTCATCTAGGAGGTAAAGTTCTATACATTAGACTTTAATTTTGAGTTTGGTGTATTAGATTGGTATTGAGGTATGATTCTTGGGTGTAATAGTATTATGTATACATGCATGTACAAATTAGGTTTGTGGGAAGATTGTTGAACACGAATAAGTAAAGATTAGGTTGGGTAGTGAAGGAAACCTTGTAAAAGAGCCTTGAAATAAAGCTACACAACTAGTTTTAGATAAAATGCCCAGATGAGCCGAAATCATGAATATCTTCCTGATTTGTGTTCAATTTTGTTATGTCTAGAAGTGTATTGGGATTACTGGAATTTCCGGAACGTTGTAGTAACTTAAGAAAAAGCTCATTGAGATATGTATGGCTAAAACCACCTCTTCTTAGAAGTTGTGCTCTGTTTGTGTTTGTGCAAATGCTGTAAGACAAAAATTGGATTGATGTATTGATTGTTAGTTCACATGAATTAGTATTGCAATTAGGTATACGTGAAAGGTGGGCCTCAATGTGCTATCCTTGATAATTTAAAGATATGCGAAGAATATGAATCATGTGTTGAAATGCCTAGACTTCAAATCAAGATTTAAAACTGAGATTGTTATGCCAAACTATGTGAAATCCTCTAGGTATAAAGATGTTTGGAATAAATCAAATGAATTTGGGAAATAGAGTATGGCCAACGCGCCGAGAACTTCAGTTATAATTGTGCTTGGTGATGCCTATGACATGAGAAAATATGAAATACATTATAAAATGAGCCTTTACTCTACTTTCCATAAATGACTTCAATAATAAAGTTCCCTAAAGGCTTTTTACACAATTTATGCCCATAAGGGGCTGCTCGAGGTAATGTTTTGCCTTATAAGTACGTCTAATGTGATTTGAGTTGTTACATACTTCGATGTTGAAATTGTATATTATCATGATTGGAAAAGAGTAATCTAAGAATAATTGGTGTAATTACTTGTTTATACCTTTGATGTGTGTTTCTATTGTGGTGTGGTGTGTCCCCTCCTTTTTAGAAGGAATCCATTATGTTTAAAATTCCATTGCTAATGAACTTGAGGTGTATGATTTCTGAAATATTGTATATGCCCATGATTCATGATTCCTCTAATGTGTACTTGACATCTTTGATTGAATGGTTTGTTGTTGAAATTGATGTTGATGTGAAATGTGGGGGAAACTATCTCAAATTATGAAATGTGTCCTAGTGCCAAGCATGACGTGATAATTGTGGCTCCAAGTTCCGATAAACTAATATATGTGAAACAAAATCTGAAGTGAGATGATTAATGGAAAAGGGTAATGTCTTGGTAAGATGGCTTAGCCGATCGGGCAGTGATCGGATGCCATTCTACACACATGGTGGTATTGTGTTGATATTAAAATCGCAAAGTGAAAATCAAATGGTTATTAAGGCAACGTCTTTGTAAGACGGCTTAGCCGATCGGGCCGTGATCGGACGCCATGCTACACACATGGTGGTAATGTGTTGATATTGAACCTGGACAGTGACAATGAAATAGTGATTGAGGTATATGTCTCAAAAGAGGCAGCTTAGCCGATCGGGCGGTGATCGGATTCCACGCAATAAAGTGGTGGTATTGTGAATGATGATAAAACATTTTGAAATATCCCAACCTAGAGGTGTGGAAATTATGTGAAAGCTATGTGATTCCTTTTAATTGATGACGTGATGATTATTTAAAGCTTTTATTAAATACTTATGATTTCTTTGTTCTAGTATGATAGTTCTTTCGATTGAGATGTTGTTTACACTTTCTTTGTTCTTGTATGATAGTTCTTTCTATTGAGATGGTGTTTATGATTTCTTTGTTTTTGTATGATAGTTCTTTCTATTGAGATGGTGTTTAGTTATCAATACTAGTACTATTAGACCATACTGACGTCCTTTTTGTCGGGGGTGCTACATATTTAAACAGATGTAGGTGGTTCCATAGCAGGCAGTGTTAGTCGCAACTAGTGATGCATCTTCCTTTTAGCTGACTTGGAGAGCCCCACTTAATTTCGGGGTCCTGTACTGTTGTTTATCATGAACTTTGTATTTTGAGGTATAGCTGAACCTTATTGCCGGCATTTCCATATTACTCTTCAGTTGTATTTAGAGGCTCCGTCGATAGGTTGTGGGTAGTGTCGGGTAATGGAATTAAAATAGAAATATTGATGTTTGGAAATGATGTATAAAACGTGTAATATCTTCAAAATTGTGAACGAAGTTGCTAATGGAAATGAAATGGAAATCGTCAATGACATGTTTATAGAATTTTATTAATGGTGTACATTTCCTCTTTATTCAAAGACGAATTTGGTAGTATGAAACCTAACAGGCTTGCTCAGTTACTCGTTTGAGCGCCTATCGAGCTCCTCGTATTTTGGGGCGTGACAAACTTGGTATCAGAGCCTAAGGTTTTAAAGTGTCCTAGGATATCTCGGAGTCGTATCTAGCAGAGTCGTTTTTATCGGTGTGTTGTCAACCACATCTATAAGTTGGAGGCTATTCGGACATTTAGGAATTCCACCCTTCTTTGATACTCTAGATCACGCAGTAAAGCTCAATATAGGGAGATAATTTCCTCGCTATGTCTTATTCCTTAGATGATTAATCTTGATACTATAATCCATAAGTTTGAAGCAGTAAGGAGGGAATGAACCCATCATTGAATCTGAAGGGGATTGCCCAAGCATTTGTTAGGAGAATGTGTCGATCCAGGGAAGGATTGGTAGAACTTGTTGCTAAGGGGAGTACCCTTGTTCCTATTAATGTCTCTACACTGCCAGATGATGTGTTATATCAGTATGTTACCTACGTACATTAGGGATGTGGAGTCGAGGGGTATCGATTAAGCTATTTCCCTACCAACCTAAATTTATTAAGTGAGTCGAATTAAAATTTCCACTCTTTGTATATGTACATCCATATTGAAGAATTCTCATAAACATGATCTTAACAAGGTGTTGAATAACAAAACATTGCATGTATCGACTCTTTGAACGAGATGCTTTATTTGTGAATCCACTCCATTACAAATCTTCTTATTTACATTCTTGTGGAATTAAGTTCTATAATTGCGTCCTTGAATGGAGTTATGACTCTAGGATTAATACTTCCCACTTGATTTTCCTGAATTCCTAACAAGGAACTATACATGATGAATTTCTTACAGAATATTTTATTTAAATGGATAACATCTGCCCACTTGTGCCCATGCATGCACCGTCATAAAGTTTACCTATGTGGTGTCAAGTTACATGTAAAGCATCCCAGTGTTGCAATCCTTCTGGAGTCACTCTCTTTCTCACTGGTCTATATGGCTTCTTCTGGAGTCACTCTCTTTCTCACTGGTCTATATGGCTTCTATGGTTTGAACATTCACTCTACTCTCTTGCGAGTATCATCATGAAACCTTCTCACTTCTAGTAACGTAAGAGCATACCTTAGCACGTATCATATGAGTGCATGTCAATCGGAATGGTCACCGTGTGCATAAAGTCTATCAGAAAAAATTGAGATCCTCGCATCCCCGTCATAGGAAGAACTTGTGTCGCCATCTTAGTATAACTTTCGTGTCCACTCGGGACATCCTGCAGTAAGTAGCTCACTTTGTTCCTAGTATTGTGGTTGCCCGTGACATGGTCGTGTATTGCAGTTGGGAGTTAGTATAGCAGAAGCATATCCATCTTATAACAAAAATTTATTTTCTCTTTACACCTCCACAACATGTGTTAATTGTGTTCCTTAGTTAGAGAATTCATTGTGCTAGTTTCCCAACACTTGTGAGATAACCATGATAGAACATATCCTTCTATGTGTCATTATAACACTTCCCTTCTCATAAGGACCCTTACTAGGCTCTCCGTTAAGACCAAGCGCACCTTTGGGGGTTATCACAGCACAATACCTATTTCTTATGATTTTCTTTTGTTCATTAGCATCTGGGTATTTCTCAAGGAAAAATCCATGGAGAACTCATTATGAACATCTACATAGCTTCCATGATTATTTTATACTACCTCATTGGGTTTCATTGTACTTATGCACTCGGCTTCTAGAATCATCAACTATGTCAGTGTCATCTGCGGGGAGTTTTGCTATCCTTGGCATTCCACTTCCCTGGGTAGATAGGAGTTCTAGTTGTCTTTCTCCTCGGAGCATCATGTTAACCATTAGAACCCCTCTAACCAATACATGATTTCATTCCAATACTAAGATGTCCTAGCTATGTGGTCTCACTCGTGAAAGGTTCTAATTAGATGCTTTCAGATTTTTGCACATATCATGATTATATTGATTTGGAAGACAAGTTGTCGTATCTTTAGTTCTCTCATATAGGATCAATTATCATAAAGGGTTAAGCTATTTGAAATATGATAGTATCATAACTGTTCAACTTCGTTTCACTCTCATGGGCTTGTGGCATAGATTCCTTGTGTTAGTTAATGTTAGGAGTGTAATTCAACTTCATGTATTTTGAAACCCATATCACATTCAAGGTTCCAGAGCATTCTCATTCTTGATAAACGGATTTTCCCTACATTACAGGAGATGACTGGGTCACATACTTGCATATTCCTCCTTAATGATTCATATGGCCAATGTACAAGTTACCCCTATGTCTCATTTGTCTAATAATTGATGTCGTCACAATGATTAACCATGTCAGTATTGTTAGTAGTAATATTTGTGTCTCTTACCATATAACCTCGTAAAATACTCTACTCAACACATTAATGGGTACCTAGATAATTCTAGCCCGATTGTAAACTCCATTGCTCCTCATTGTATTAAATCCATTGGGTATTGAAGGTTCAAACATGTCAATGAGAGAGCATCCCCATGTGATCACATATATTCGATATGTAATGTTTTGGTCATTTTATGATATCACGTCTTAGAGTAACTGTTGAAGGTCATCTAGGGTTTAGTGTGAGTGTTCGCCTAGCGATTTAGAGTTTTAGAGGGTGAACATGTTATTCTCAACATTTTTCCCTGAAGATGTTATGTGAGTTGATAATGAATGTTGCATAAGTGTATTCCACATTAGTCCACACTATGAGTATAAAGTTTCCCCATAGTTGTTCCCCATATATTTTGTGTATTCACATATCTATGTATGAGAAGGTAGTTGGAGATCCTTTGTGTATCATTCTGGTGGAAATTATTGAAGGTGAAGTTAATGGACAATAAGCTTATGCGATGTGTCTAGCTGTCATCCTTTTTAGATAACTGTGGAGGTTGGGATTGTTTCCATAAATGTGTTATGGCAAAGCTTGTAAGTCGAGGAGGCCACCGTGAAGGCCGGAAGTGTCGTGGAAAGAAAATACTTTCACTTGATAGTATAGAATTTGGTTTTGATTTGAAAGGTACCTTACATGTGTTGTGATTTAAAAATGTGCAGTCCATGTTCAGGTATTATTATAATAATGTACGCTTGTAGTGCAGAGATTAGTGTTAGGGATATATACCTTGTGGTGCTTTTTTGAGTTGTGAATGAGTTGTTAAGATGGTTTGGGCGATTATTTGGCAGGTGGATAGGCCTAGTTACAAAGGAAGCTCTGCCGAAATTTCTGAAAAATTTGGGAGTTAGTCAAAATTTAGGAACTTGAGGTAGGTGAAAAAAAGGGATATATTTTGCTAAGCGTTTAGGGCAGACTCTACTCCTCATTCGAGGACGAATTATCCTAAGGGCGGGAGAATGTAAGGCCCCGGAAAATTTCGCTAAGTAATTTAGGATTTCATGGTTCCAGGTAGGCTAATTATAATATTTTATGTGCAATTAAGATGATGGGCATAAATTTAATTTGGTAAATAAGTGTTTAAGTCTTATGGTAAGTAATTTGGGGTCCAAGGAAAAGCCGATGTCTAAGTCAAATAGGAAAATTTCATAATAGGCTAAGATTCCAAGTGAGTTCGCACAAGTCCCTAATTTGAACGAGCATATCTAAATATATATAAGGTTTTATGTGATGAACAACATATAAAATAAAAGGGCTTCGAGTATATTTTCCAATGCACCAAACCGTTTGTCATTTGGACATTCCTACACAAAGTTATGATCAAACTACCAAAGGCTAGAAAAATGCGATCCTGTGTCAGTTCTACGATCGCAAAACCATTATGCGGTCCGCATAATTGATCTGCGACCGCAAATCTGGTCATAAACTGGACCAGTGTAGCCCAGTTTTGGGAACCAATTCCATGATGCATTTTGCGACCCGCATTCTTTTTTTGCGGTCCATTATACGACCGAAGACCCGATTTTGGAGGCTTTTTTCCTATTTTTATAACCCGACCCTATTTTAATATATGGGCTTTGGGGCTTCATTTTGGGGTCATTTTTATACTTATTTTAGAGAGAGTTGAGAGCATATAGAGAGAGAAAGAAGGAGCCTAGCTTCATAGTCACCCATCTCTTGCTCAAGTCTTCAAGAATCAAAGAATCCAATCACACGTTCTTCATCTAGGAGGTAAGGTTCTATACATTAGACTTTAATTTCGAGTTTAGGGTATAAGATGGGTTATTGAGGTATGATTCTTGGGTGTAATAGTATTATGTATACATGCATGTACAAATTATATTTTTGGGAAGATTGTTGAACACGAATAAGGAAAGATTAGGTTGGGTAATGAAGGAAATCTTGCAAAAGAGCCTTGAAATCAAGATGCACAACTAGTGTTAGATAAAATGCTCAAATGAGCCGAAACCATGAATATCTTCCTAATTTGTGTTCAATTTTGTTATGCCTCGAAGTAGATTGGGATTGCTAGAATTTCTGGAACGTTGTAGTAACTTAAGAAAAAGCTCTCTGAGGTATGTATGGCTAAAACCCCCTCTTCTTAGAAATTGAGCTCCGTTGGTGTTTGTGCAAATGCTATAAAACTAAAATTGGATTGATGTATTGATTGTTAGTTCAAATGAATTGGTTTTGCAATGTGCTATCCTTGATAATTTAAGGTGAGCCTCAAGGTGATCAATGTGCTATCCTTGATAATTTAAAGATGTGTGAAGAATATGAATCATGTGCTTAAACGCCTAGACTTCAAATCAAGATTTAAAACTGAGATTGTTATGCCAAACTATGTGAAATACTCTAGATATAAAGATGTTTGGAATAAATCAAATGAATTTGGGAAATAGAGTGTGGCAAACGTGCCGAGAACTTTAGTTATAATTGTGCTTGGTGATGCCTATGACATGAGAAAATATGAAACAGATTATGAAATAAGCCTTGACTCTACTTTCCATAAACGTATTCAATAATAAAGTGCCCTAAAGGCTTTGTACACTATTTATGCCCATAAGTGGCTGTTTGAGGTAATTTTTTGCCTTATAAGTACATCTAATGTGATCTGAATTGTTACATACTTTGATGTTGAAATTGTATATTATCGTGATTGGAAAAGAATAATCCAAGAACAATTGGTGTAATTGCTTGTTTATGCCTTTGATGTGTGTTTCTATTGTAGTTTGGTGTATCCCATCCTTTTTGGAAGAATCCTTTATGTTTAAAGTTCCATTGCTAATAAACTTGAGGTATATGATTTCTGAAATATTATTTTTGCCCATGGTTCATGATTCCTCTCATGTGTACTTGACATCTTGGATTGAATTATTTGTTGTTTAAATTGATATTGATGTGAAATATAGGGGAAACTATCTCGAATTATGCAATGTGGCCTAGTGCCAAGCATGACGTGATAATTGTGGCTCCAAGTGCTGAAGAACTAATATATGTGAAACAAAAATTGAAGCGAGATGATTAATGGAAAAGGGCAACATCTTGTAACGTCGGCTTAGCCAATCAGGTTGCAATCGAATGCCATGCTACACACATGGTGGTATTGTGCTGATATTGAAATCGGAAAGTGAGAATGAAATGTGATTAAGGTAACGTCTTGGTAAGACGGCTTAGGCGATCGGCTGTGATCGGACGTCCTGCTACACACATGGTGGTATTGTGTTGATATTGAACACGAAAAGTGACAATGAAATAATAATTGAGGTATATGTCTCAAATGAGGCAACTTAGTTTATTGGACTCCACATAATAAAACGGTGGTATTGTGAATGACGAAGAAAAGTTTTGAAATGTCCCAACCTAGAGGTGTGAAAATTGTGTGAAAGTTGTGTGATTCCTTTTTATTGATGACGCGGTGATTGTTTAAAGCTTTTGTTGAATACTTATAATTTCTTTTTTCTTGTATGATAGTTCTTTATATTGAGATGGTGTTTATGATTTCTTTGTTCTTGTATGATAGTTCTTTCTATTCAGATGGTGTTTAGTTATAAATACTAGTGCTATTCGACGATACTAACATTCCTTTTGCTGGGGGTGCTACATCTTTAAATGGATGTAGGTGGTTCAATAGCATGCAGTGTTGGTCGCAGCTAGTGACGCATCTTCCTTTCAGTTGACTTGGTGAGCCCCACTTCATTTCGGCATCCTGTACCGTTGTTTATCATGTACTTTGTATTTTTAGGTATAGCCAGAGCCTTGTTTCCGTCATTTCCATATTACTCTTCAGTTGTATTTAGAGGCTCCATAGATAGGTTGTGGGTATTGTCGGTATTGGAATTAAAATAGAAATATTGACATTTGGCAATGATGTATAAAACTTGTAATACCTTGAATATTGTGAATGAAGTTGCTAATGGAAATGAAATGGAAATTGTTAATGACATGTTTATTCAATTTGATTAATGGTGTACATTTCCTCTTTATTCAAAGACGAATTTGGGTAGTATGAAACCTAACAGGCTTGCTCGATCGGGTTTACTCAGTTGAGCGCCGGTCGCGCTCCTCAGATTTTAGGGCGTGACACTGGGTACTTCATACCCTTCTTCACCTTGGTTCTTTTACTTGCTTCTACTCGTGTCTAACTTCCGATTCCATTATTCCTTGTTACCGTTAGAGTGGATAAATATTTTTTCCTAAAAGCTCCTTATCAAGAACCATACACCTTTTAGTACATGCATGATCTGCTGAATACCTATCATTTACTCATCATAAGTAAAATGAAAAAATCGAGCTCCCCTAACTCAACACTTTCATGCTATATCTCTTATCGATCGTCTTTCTAAATGTATGCATCGTCTTATTATGAATAGAAGTTCGGGATTTGTGTTCTTATAAGTGAGCTCTACCCCACGATCCAGAGTAAGAAGAAAGAGTAATAAACCTAAATGTTCTGTAGCCTCCTGCTTATAAGTGTGGTGCACGACACACCCACAAACAAAACTCTACTAGACACGATTTTTAGACTCCCTATGATAGAACTGCTCCGATACCACTTTTTTTATGACCCAAACTGTTGGGCCACGATAGGCACTCTGTACCTTACTCAACCGAGTACCAACAAAATGTATCTTTTCGTATCATACTATCATAGGTAAATGAGGCAAAGAGGCTATCGTGATAACTAGAATAAAACATGGATAAATACTCGACATTGGACAATCCAACGTGTAGTTCAAACTTATACATATGACATACGGGCCCATAAGGACGACATGATCCTTTATATACTCAAAATATAGGCTGACAAGGCCATAGAAAAATGCATATACATGATATCGATCTACAATCCTCTAAGAATACATAATACCGTAAAGGTCGGGATAGAGCCCCACCATAAAAAACAATACACATATATATTATACTGACCAAACGAGCAACTCCGGGGCAAATGGAGTGCACCAACATCTTTCGCTGAGCTGATCGCCTACTTGGAGGACTCGTAACCTATTTATTGGGTCCTGCGGGCATGAAGTGTAGCATTTCCAAGCAAAAGGGACGTTAGTACAAATAATGTACTGACTATGTAAGGAATGAAAATCAGTAGACAATAGACATGAGAGAAACATGGAGTAAAAAGACTCGACATGTAAATCTGAATAGCTTTGTGAAATCCTTTAATATTTAAAATGTCATGCTTATATGTATAAATATTATGTCGTGCATAGGTACATGTATTCATAACACCATCAAGCCTCTGAGGGAATCCAATCATATCATCTCAGTCACTGTGAGAAAAATCATCAACGTATACCAGCTGATCAGGTGGTGGTGCGTATATAACGCCATAACCTTTCCCATATCCCATATACATATATATACACGTATGTTATGCCATCTGGTCATGGATCAGTGTAAATGAATATAATGCATTAGAAATATGTTAATAAGATTTTCTCTGAATGCCATAAAAATCAATATACCTTTCAGATAAACTTTGTCAAATACATTGAGACCCATGAACAAATAACAATATAATATGACTTATGGGAGAATAATGATATACACATCTCTAGCATTACTATGAATAGAGTTATTTTTTAAAAGGTTTGCATTTGCTTGTTTCGTTTGTATCGTATAGATCATGCCAAAAAGAAAGAAGGAATGACCTTAACATACCTTAAGTAGGGAAAAATCTATGTGATATTCTTGAGAAAGATTGCATTGGGCTTCCTTAGAATTGTGAAAAAGTATGTCATGCTGCCAAGATGAAATTTGTCTTTGAACTATTGTTGAAGAGATTTATGAGAATCTTGCTGAAAATTCTCATGGAAATCTTACGTTATATATGATCTCTCTTTCGTAGAGATACCTTTTATTAAAATTGACGTGGGCCCCACCTTATGCAGTGGCTTAACCACATATCCTCTATCTTGCCACATAATCCCTATGACTTAATGAGTCATATATTTAGGGTGGCTTGCTTCCATGTGGAGGATAATAATTATCCACTTAATGAATTAATTAGGTAATGTCCCGTTATCCGATAATTAATTAATTACCCGCATAATTAAGAATTGTCTCAGTTTACTTAAAATTCTACTTATTTTTAATATACCCTTATATATATATATATAATATCATGTTCATATGGTACCTTGTATAATACTAGTCCATAAATATCGTATATTAATGCTCGACCCGTATTTTATCCCAACATGCCAAACTTGGACGACAATTCATTTTCTTTGACTTGCTTCCCCTCTTACATTCATAGATTACTCATCACTTGTTTGAAATAGCATAATCCTTATAATATTCGAATAATATTTTCCATGGACAGATGTTAATTACCTTACGATAAATTCAGTGTACAATACTACAGGATGCAACATTATTGTAATTTAATACTACGAAGTGTAACATCATCGTAATGTAGTACTGTAAGATGTAACATCATCGTAATATAATACTGCGAGACGTAATATTGCAGGGCGTAACTTTAATCTGTGGATCTGAGGAATATGATGTTTTAGACGGCATGAGGAAGTTGTTCCTAGACGAGGAAATTATGGATTGCAGTGCCATTTTAGTGGAGGATGAGGAGAAAGACCTTACGATTCAGATAGTTGCAGAAGGAGATGTTCTTAAGAATTGGGCTGCTGCACAATCTCGGGCTCGCCGAGTACCTAAGTAGCCTTGGCCGAATTAGCATGATTTATTTTCAAATTGTTTATGGGCATTTAAGATATTTTTAGTGTCTTGTTTTGAAATAATTACTCGAGCCATCGAGTCCTACTTGTTTACAATTTTAAATTTTTTAGTGCATTATTACTTTTCGTTCATTTTTTTTTATCTTTCTACATTCTTTTTCAGCATAATTATTACATATCCTTATGAACTTACGACAGTGACTAGTAATGAGACAATGCAACATAAGGAATGTGATTTAGAAGATGATATAACACCTGAGAAAATCGTCAAAGAAGTCAAGAATTTTGAGAACAACCCAAAGTTCAATTTAGAAGAAACCGAGGCAGTTAACTTTGGAGATTTTGAAACAGATATGGAAACTCACATAAGCATTAATCTATCACCGTTAGAGAAGGAAGAGTATATCAGGATTCTAAGGGAATATAAGGATATTTTTGCATGGTCTTCTGACGACATGACTTGGTTAAGCACGTCCATAGTGGCTCACAAACTATCTGCCAACCCGATGTGTCTGCCGATAGAATAGAAGCTTAGGAAATTCAATCCATATATGATTCTAAAGATAAATGAAGAGGTTACCAATCAAATCAAAGCCAAGGTCCTTCAAGTGGTCGGGTACCCAACCTGATTAGCCAACATTGTGCCAGTTTTGAAGAAAGATAGGAAAGTCAGAGCGAGCGTTGACTATCGACATCTGAATAGAGCAAGTCCTAAGGATGATTTCCTGTTTCCCAACATACACATATTGATCCATAATGGGGCCAAGAATGAAATCCAATCCTTTGTGGATTACATCGTAGGATATTACTAAAGTTGGATAGACGAAGAGGACGCTAAAAAGACAACCTTTATCACATTGCGAGGGATATATTGTTACAAAATAATGACATTTGGTTTGAAGAACTCTGGGGATACCTACATGAGGGCCATGATAACTTTTTTCCATGACATGATACACAAGGAAATAGAGGTGTACGTTGATGATGTTATCATCAAATCCAAGAGAAGTTCGGATCACATAGTAGACCTAAGGAATTTTTCTGACTGGCCTAGGAAATACAATTTGAAGTTGAATGCTACAAAATGTGCTTTTGGAGTCCCTACTGGGAAATTGTTGGGTTTTAACGCTAGTCACTGCAGTATTGAGCTAGACCCATAAAAAATTAGAGCTATTGGGACTTGCCAACGCCAAAGAACAAGAAGGATGTGATGAGTTTTCTAGGATGCCACAATTATATCAGCCATTTATAGCACAATCAGTGGTGATAACTAAGCAAATCTTAAATATGCTAAGGAATGATGTTGCGACAAGCTGGACCGGAGAATGTCAAAAGGATTTTGACAAAATTAGGGAGTACATTTTTAAGTCGCCTCTGTTGGTTCCACTATATCCAAGAAGACCTTTGTTTCTATATTTATCTGTGTTAGATAGAGCTTTTGGTTGCGTCCTGGGGCAATATGATGAAACCAGGAGGAAATAGCAGGCGACATATTATCTGAGTAAGAAGTTCACACCTTACAAGGCCCGGTACTCTTTGCTGGAGCGCACCTGTTGTGCTTTGACATGGATAGCCCAGAAGTTTAGACATTATTTCTGTGTGTACACTACATATCTCACACCAAGGATGGATCCACTAAAATACATCTTTCATAAACCCCTGCCCATGGGTAAGTTAGCAAATTGGCAGATATTGCTAAGATAGTTTGACATCATCTATGTGACTTAGAAGGCGGTCAAGGGGAAAGCATTGGCTGATCATTTGGCATAGAACCCCATAGACAGAGAATACAAACCATTCAAGACATATTTTTCTGATGAGGAAGTGTCTCTTGTCGGTGACTTGTCGGTGAGGATATTCTCGAAACATATGATGGTTGCAGGATATTTTTCAACGGAGCAACCAACTTCAAGGGAGTGGTGTCATGACCCCAACCTGGTCGTGATGGCGCCCAGCACACTACTAGGCAAGCCCGACCATTTATATTAATAACCTCGTTTATTAAACAGATGAAGTTAAATATCATTTAAGACAAGAATCTGAAATACTTATAATAATGCGAAAATCTAACAAAATATCCAAACAACCTAACTAGGACCCGGTGTCATGACCATGAGCCTCTAATGACAGTATAATATCCTACTACAAAGTCTGTCTAATACTAATAATGCGAAAATAAATGATAAAGATAGAGGGAAGAATCATCGGCTGCGAACGCCCTGCAGCTACCTCAAATACTCCCGGAAAGAACTCTGGATCAGCTGGAATCACTCAGCCTGAGACTGCCCTGGATCTGCACACAAGGTGCAGGGAGTAAAGTGGGTACTCCAACTCAGTGAGTAATAAACATAACTAAAGTCTAAAAAGTAAGAAAACGCAGGAAATGCACAAAGTACTCTAAATCTTGCAGTTCATACCCAATCCAGCGGAAAAAGTATACATCAATAATACAGTTAAGAAATAATGCATGAATGGATGCAACATATTTAACGGTACACTCTGGTACTTGCTGCGGCGTGTAGCCCGCTCCACTTATTTAACGTCGACGGCGCTCACTGGGGGTGTGTACAAACTCCGGAGGGGCTCCTACAGCCCAAGCGCAATATCAGCCAGGTATTGGCATAAAACAGGCTCTCGGCCTCAATATCAATATACAATAATCGCTACGGCGTGTAGCCCGATCCATATCAAAGAAACATCCTCACCACTGGGTCCCCGACCCATCTCAGTTGAATAAGTCCACAGCAAATCGGGCGTGACGTACTATAGGTATCTCAGCCCTCATATCCTTTACATTTAATGTTCATGTATAAAACACAGTTATTATATTGTTTTTAATATTTGAAAACAGGACTGAGAATTTATGTTATGCACACCAGTGAGAAAAAATACATAACGATCCCCTAAGGATTCGACAGGTCGGCACAAGGCCCCAAATGCGGCAATAAGCTCAACTCACAATAACAAAGTATGTGTTTCAATCGCCAATATAGTAGAAATTAACACTCGGGATGGACTATGTCTCAATCCCCAACAGTATACAACCCCGCACTCATCGTGGAATGCCTGTCACGCCTTAATATAGCGTTATGCTGTGAAAGTCCGGGGTTTCAAACCCTCAGAACAGCAGTTACATCGATTACTCACCTCGAACCGGCTAAAGACTAGCCCACCAAGCCTTTTCCTCTAGAATCAACCTCCTCGCGCGTCGAATCTTGTCAAAACCACAACGAATACGTCATAATAGGCTAATGGAACGTAACCCAATTAAAAGAACTCGAAAAACACTCAAAAATACGAAGTTGGCAAAACTCGAGCCCCGGGCCCACTTCTCAAAAAATTATGAAATTCACATCTTCGAAATCCTCGTCTCGCCACGAGTCCGTACATATAAAATACACAAGAATCGGAGTCCATTTTAACCCTCAAATCATCATTTTAAATCCTCTTAGGTTTCAAGCCCTAACCTCCATTTTTTACCCTTTAATTCCTTGAAATTTTGTGATAAATTCAAGTTTTAACACCATAATAACATAATCCGAGTCAAAAATATTCATACCTGATGAAACTCCTTCGAATCCTCTTCAAAATCGCCCAAAAGCCCACTTTGCTCGAAGTCCAAATTGTTTTCTTCTTCTCTAAGTTTGTGAACACTGTTCATTATAACACAGGCCCGATTTACGCTTCTGCGGTTGCCTGACCGCACCTGCGGTTCCGCTTATGCGGCTGATTGACCGCTTATGCGGTCTAACTTAAAGTACCTGGGACCGCTTCTGCGACCCTGCATTCCGCTTATGCGGTTACCATCAACCGCTTCTGCGGTCTTTTAACCGCTTATGCGGTCCCGCAAAAGCGACCACTCTTTCGCTTATGCGGAAAACCCCTGGGCCTCACCTGTCCGCTTCTGCGGCTCCCCCACCGCATCTGCGGAACCGCTTAAGCGGCTCCTTTTCTACAAATGCGGAAATACCAGAAGGGAGAAAAATCTAACTGCAATAATTGCTTAAAACCTCCGTTTAACCATCCGAAATCACCCCGAGGCCCCCGGGACCTCCACCAAAAGCACAAACACATCCAAAAACCTTATTCAAACTTGTTCCAATCCTCAAAACACGTCAAACAATGCTAAAACCATTAAAACACATTGGATTCAAGCCTAGTTTTCGTCAAAACTTCCGAAAGGCGCATTCAATCAAAAACCCGACCAAACGACGTCCGAATGACCTGAAAATTTACAGACATATCCAAAATCACATAATGGAGCTACTGCAACTCTCAGAATTCCATTCCGACCCTCGGATCAAAATTTCACCTATAAACCGGAATTCGCCAAAATTCAAACTTCACCAATTCAAGCCTAATTCTACACCGGACCTCCAAATTTGATTCCGATCACACTCCTAAGTCAAAAATCAACCCCGAAGCTAACCGAACCACCGGAATTCACATCCGAGCCCTCTAACCACATAGTCAACTTCCGATTGACTTTTCTAAAACAAGTTTTCTTCTAAGAGGCTAAGTGCCTCATTTTCAACTAAAACTAACTCAATTCAACCCGATCAACTCAAATACCGATATTGAACACAATGAAACACAATATAGGGGAAAACGGGGCGGTAACTCACGTGACGACGGGCCGGGTCTTCACATCCTCCCCAACTAAAACAAACGCTCGTCCTCGAGCGGGTCAAGAAACATACCTGGAGTCTCAAACAAGTGAGGATATCTGCTCCGCATCTCCCGCTCGGTCTCCCAAGTAGCCTCCTCCACGGGCCGACCTCTCCACTGCACCTTCACCGAAGATATATCCTTTGACCTCAACCTCCGAACCTGACGACCCAAAATAGCCACTGGCTCTACATCATAGGTCAAATCATTATCCAATTGAACTGTACTGAAGTCCAACACATGAGATGGGTCCCCAACATACTTCCGGAGCATAGATAAATGAAATACCGGATGAACTCCCGATAGGCTGGGTGGCAAAGCAAACATATAGGCCACCTCCCCAATCCTCCTAAGTATCTCAAAAGGGTCGATGAACCTCGGACTCACCTTTCCTTTCTTTCCAAATCTCATGACGCCCTTCATAGGCGAAACCTTCAACAAGACCTTCTTGCCCACCGAATAAGTATCACGACCCCATTTCCTAAACCCGGTCATGATGGCGCCTCTCATGAAGACAAGGCTAACAACAAAACAACAATGCCTTATTTACAATTAATAGCTATAAATGAACAACTAATACAACTTATTAGCATTAATAACTGATATTTATCACTCAGCACAACCCGAACGGGGTGTCACAAGTTACGAGCATATAAGGAGTAGGAACATTACTATAGGCCAATAATATATATATATATATATATACAAGATAAAAATCCGAATTCAAAGATGCAGTGCGGTGCCAGGAATGCTGGCGGTCACCTTGCTCAACTACCATAGTAAGGCCTTTGGTCCTCTAATAACCCGCTACCGGGTGAAAAATACCAGCAACTGCACGCGAGGTGCAGGGACTAAAGTGAGTACTTCCAACTCAGTGGTAATAAGAGTAAATAATAACTGGGCGGTAAGAAACCACATAAAACATGTCGTCATGCTATATAGAAGCAGAGAAAAAGCCCTTCAATTGAGAAAAAATCAGTGAAAACTGTGAAAATCCTTTAGAAATATCTTGGCTTAGATTAAAACCTCTTTTTGAAAATGATCTTTTCAACAGTTGCGAAAATAATTTCAACAAGTAGAAATAATCAGAAATCTGCCCTTCGGGGCCAATATCAACTTACAAAGTACAACATCAGCCTCTCGGGCTCAGTCCCAACTCACAAAGTACAACATCAGCCTCTCGGGCACAACACTCCATTAACAAATAACACTAGGGTGTCTGGTAAATAGTGCAAGAAGTAGCATGGATGCCAATGATATGAGTGCTGAATGTCATGACAACATTACAAAATAAAAACAAATGCATGAGTGCAATGCAATGCATATGACGGTACACTCTAGTACCCGCTGCGGCGTGCCGCCCGCTCCATTTATTTATCAACGACGGCGCTCACTAGGGGTGTGTACAGACTCCGGGAGGGGCCCCTTACGGCCCAAGCGCAATGTCAAGCCATCTCGTGGCATCAATCAAATCCTGGCCAGTCATTGTTACCTGGCCAAGTGGATACCCGCGCTTACTATGGGTGTGCAGACTCCGGAGGGGCACCTATAGCCCAAGCGCAATATACTTGTCAGACAATGTTACCTGACCAATTTATATCATACAGTGCCATTGTTACCACTGTTTCAAGTCACATCATACAGTGTCATTGTTACCACTGTTTCAAGTCACATCATACAGTGTCATTGTTACCACTGTTTCAAATTACATCATACAATGTCATTGTTACCACTGTTACAAGTCACATCATATAGTGTCATTATTACCACTGTTTCAAGTCACTACTGCGGCGCGCAGCCCGATCCACGCACAGTCCAGAAAACATTATAACCCCTTGGCCATTTATAAAACAGTAATTCTCTGCCCGAGATAGTATTTAAAGTATCATTTGAGTTTTCAAAACTTAGAAGTATGGCTGAGTTTGCAAAACAGTATTTAAAACCTTGGACTGAAGCCAAATGATATGCAAGATATGCTAAAAACAGAATCTCAATCCCCGAAGGATTCACATATTCGGCACAAAGCCCAAACATAGCAATCAGTCCAAACTATGATAATCACAAGTAGTTTCAGTCAACTACACAGTAAAAATAAACAACCGGGACGGACCAAGTCACAGTACCCAATGGTGCTCTACCCTACGCTCATATCCGACGTGCAAGTCACCTCAATACAGCACTACGATGTGCAAATTCGGGGTTTCAAACCCCCAGGATATCATTTACAAGTATTACTCACCTTGAACCGGTGAAATTCCTCGCTCGCGATGCCTTTGTCCCTCAAATTGGCCTCCACGCGCGTCGAATCTAACCAAAAATAGAGCGAATACATCACAATATACCAATGGGACAAAACCGAACCGAAAACAATCGAAATATAGCAAAATCTCGAAACTAGTAAAACCCGAGCCCTGGGCCTGCTTCTCAAAAAATTATAAAACTCACATTAACGGATTCCTCGTCTCGCCACGAGTCCGTACATACCAAGAACTCCCAAATCCGAGCTCAAATGACCTATCAAATTCCAATTTGAATTTTTAAAACTCAAGCCCTAGTTCTTTACTTTTTAACCAATTTCCATGAATTTAAAGGTTGAAATCATAATTAGATGATGTTTCTAGGCCATGGGACTTACCTCCAATTATTCCTCCTTGAATCCCTCTTCAAACTCGACTCAAAGTTCTCAAAGCATGCTAAAAAATGGTGGAAAATGAACCAAAGTCGCGGATGACCCCCGCGTTCGCAATGAACAAATTCTGATGACCACAAATCACCTCTACGCGAACGCGGCTCCAAGCCCGCGAACGCGATGATCCAGATCTTCCTCTTACGCGAACGTGTTCGACCAACCGCGATTGGGATGCCTCTGACCTTCTCCTTACGCGAACGCGAACCTAGGTGTCACCAACGCAATGAACAAAACAGGCAAGGCCCCAGGCCCCCTTCTACGCGAACATGAAGTAGCTCTCGCGAATGCGATGGTCTGCAAAGTTCCTCATCGCAAACGCGTTCTTAAAGCTGCGAACTCGAAGACAAATTTTGGTCTGCAACAGCTGGGCAATTTTCTGCAACTTTTCAAGGTTCATAACCTCCGTTTAGCCATCCGAAATCATCCTGAGGCCCCCGAGACCTCAACCAAAGGCACCAACACATCCCAAAACATCATACGAACTTGTTCCAACAATCCAAACACATCAAACAACACTAAAATCATCAATTCACATCGGATTCAAGCCTATGTTTCTTAAAAACTTCCGAATTGCACATTCGATCAAAAACCCGACCAAACGATGTCCGAATGACCTGAAAATTTGAACACATATTCAAAATCACCCAACGAAGCTACAACAACTCTCGGAAATTCCATTCTGACCCTCGGATCAAAATCTCACCCATCAATCGGAATTCACATCCGAGCCTTCTAACTATATAGTCAACTTCCAGTTGACTTTTCCAAAACGAGATTGCTTCTAAGAGGCTAAGTGCCTCATTTCCAACTAAAACCAATTCAATTCTATCTGATTCATTCAGATACTGATATTGAAGCATAGAACAACATAATATGGGGAAAACAGGGCGGTAACTCACGTCGCGACGGGCCGGGTCGTCAAATCCTTCCCAACTTAATCAAACGCTCGTCCTCGAGCGTACCCAGAGCTATCCTAGAAGCAAACCAATAGCTAAATGACCTTACAAAGCATATACCTGGGGTGATCCCTCGTCACCCTATCTCTTATTGGTCCGACAACACAACATGGCTGAAATTACCCAAACCAGTCTAGCCCATAATTCACAGAACTACCTTTTCACCTCTGAAACCATCAATAGATCAAACCTCGCACCTATACTTTGAATAGTCCCGAACCAGCTATAATAACCCATACTCGCATCCTCAAATGAAATCACATGATATACCATATAATCCAGCACCTGAAACGATAACTTTTATTCACAGTAGCTGTCCACAACAACCATATACCGATAGAAACCTCTCAATAGCTAAAGCCCCATTCCAACACTTCATATCCTATCAATGATAATGAAACACACAGCAAACCGTAACCATTTCTCAGATCAACCACTCATGAAGCCACTCCCTTTTTGACTAATACCACAACAGATTTGCAAAATCATACTTAAAATCAGAACCTCACGTCAATATTCAGAATAAACTCGAACCTCGATATTATCCTTCCAATAAGCTGAAATCAAATCCGATCGTGTTCATTAATGACCCCCAACGATCACTTTGGTTCCAACACACTACTCTGGTGATATGATACATCAACACCAGCTTAAGCCACAACTTGCATAATACACGTGCCAATAAGAGACGGTTTAAACATACTCGAACTATGAAAATGAGTCAAATGAAAGAGCTGTAACTCAAACTCCTCAGTACCATCACAACACAAGGCTGGGACCCAATCCTATATCATATAAATACCTGAACCTACCCCGAAGGGTCTAATCTCCACGTAGCCTCACTACAATGCGCGATCTTATCCAAACACTGTTACACATGAAGTACCTCAAGTCACTATGCTCAAAATAGACAGCTACACACAGATTGATGTCTGAAACCAAGAAGTCCATCACACCCACAGTGAAGTAAGTAATGTATACCATTCAATCCTGAAAGGACACAACCTATGCGCTATTCGCCGAGAAACACACAATACAGACTTTCTTTGGAAACCAGGAAGCAAGACATACCAAGTAACATATGGAAAACTGTTCTCAACATCACACTGTTGTGGCGTGCAACCCGATCCTGATAACATACTCGTGGCGGCGTGCCACCTGATCCACACATATCCATGGCAGCGTTCCACCCGATCCACATATATCCATGGCGGCGTGCCACCCGATCCATACATATATCTCACATAAGGAGATGCACATCGAGTCAAACTTGCTTATTACAACAAAATACTGAGTACCGGTCGTAAGCATACTGAGTGCATACAATATCTACATATAGCATTGTAAGCTACAAAACTCAAACACAACTGAGGTCCTTTCCCCTCAACTTCCACTATGAATCTCGATAGCACCGCACTATATGTGCCTACAGTCTGAAATCACAATGCCTCACAGCACCGAAACAGCAAGTCATAGATCTCCCCAGATCACTAACAAGCTCAATAATTATAGATTCAACCTATCCCTCAACAATACAATTCGGGGCCAACCAAGACAACTCAAGCTGAACACATATCCAATCATCTTACCAACAAACTCATTACCAAGAAGCTTGAAGCTGCTCCTTCCACTACTATAACTCATGTCGGAGCCATATGATACGGTGCCCAACACCAAATCTATACCAAAATCCATAATTTCACCTGACGACATGCCCGACCACAAGGAACGCATCCGCAAAAAGTCCCTCAATATCGGAACCGAATCAATGGTAGAAACCGCTATACTGACATCCGTCACAAAGGCCCAATTAAGGAAAGCAATCCTTCCCAGCCATCCACTGATCTTTGGAATACCAACCACTCTGCTATAACATAATCCAATGCACCTCGCCACGCAACTGGTGGCATTTTCCGACATAGCCCATAGCACAATAGTCTAGAATAATCCACATTGTGACAACCAGTCTACAGCCCAACATCGCATGCAAAGTCTAATATACCAAGCCACACTAGGATAACAGGAGAACTTTTATCTCCCTTCCGTGCCGCAGACATCGATGCACTCAACTAGTCAAGAACTTTCATTGATCCCATTTAGAAGAAAAATCATTACACACTCCATGCTTCGCATACCCATAAGACCTTCAAACCGCGGTAAAACCCAACAAGAACTTTCTCCTAATTCCATCTATCAAATTTCCTTTCTGATTCATCCTCAACTTGATATTTCTCCCTCGCTGTAGCATCACAATGCCTCAATCCAGGCCTACCACAGGAGATTTGAACATAAGACCACACTGTCTAAGACTCATAGGCCACCGAATACTCTCTCAATGCTTCCCAGAAATACCACGTTCCAGAATACTTTACTTGAAAAACTTCCTGCGAACCCGAATTCGCTGCCATTACTTTCCAGATGCCGATACATAGGATCCCATAATTAACATAAAAATACCACAAGCCTCGACATTCCCCGATGAATAAACAGTCTCTGACCACATACACAACCTTGAGACACCTGATTGATACATGTACAATCTTGAACACATTAAACCCATTCACGAGAGTCATTCACTCTTATTCAAACTGCAATTTACCTGACTTAACGAAAAGAACCACTCGTGCCTTATTAGCACTCTGACACCGAAAGATATGACCTCATTCCAATACAAACGAACATCTTCCTTCTCTATACACTGAGCATTCTTTATCAACAACAGCTCAAGACATCCTAATATTTTCACACATCTACGAAGCATCGTATAACTTTTATCAAAACTTTTCTCCACTCGTGCCATCCTCGGCTCATTTTCTACAACCAGGATTGATCTGCCAGCATACCTCGAAACGGAAATAATGTAGCATATAACCGTGCAGTCAGCTATTCAACAGCAACCTCCCCAACTTGGCTCGAAGCCATACATCAAGACACCCTAATCATTTCATATCACTTTCACTTTAATGATGCCACAATGAGATTAAACTCAATCATCTACAAGTTTGTAAAATACAGATTATCCAGTTCTGCAATCCTCTGCAAACCTCGCATTCATCCCCACATCAACTGAGTCCACTCCCTTAAGTGACCCGAATTTATCAAGTTACAACACGTACCTTTCAATTACACATGAGGTATTCTAACAATATACATAAAAAAATCGTACCCCTTAAGAACACTCCGCAGGAGATATCCCACCTGCTTCTCCTCAATTTAGTATTTGAGCACACCTTCCACCATCATACACATAGCACATCTATTAAGTCTTCCTGAGTCTGAACTCATGTCGCCACACGCAATGCACTTCACTTCCCAACTAGGAGACACGAAAATTTCTTCACGCGCCCATAACTCGGGGCTACACAACAGATCACAATAGGAAACGAATCACTTAACAGTTCATCTATTATCCAGCAGACTCCTTCGTCACTACCAAGTCATATAGATACATTTCGCAGTACCACATACTCATCACATGAATACCAAACCGCCATTCCGGCTAATAGCGACAATACCGAACATATAAGTTCAAAACACTTGCTCACACGATCAGCACCTCAGTGCTCCAGCCAAAGGCATGATCTGGCCTCAAGTCCTGCAAACTGTCCCATCATCGAACTCACGGGATCACATCTCGCCCCTCGATCGGGGAATCACAAGCCATCATGGCACTTATAATACCGAGCACTCATGTGTGCATATAGACGTGTGGGAGGAATTTCAAGAGTTATATCTCAAGCTGAATCAAGTACGCACGATAAGAATTCCAAGAAAGTGAAGTTTTCCTAAAGGTTCTGCAGCCTCACGAGGACAAATACAGACGTCTCCGTACCGATCCGCGAGACTCTACTAAACCTGATCATGCCTCGTAAGACCTAGTAACCTAGGCTCTGATACCAACTAGTTAAGACCCCATTTCCCAAACCCGGTCGTGATGGCGACTCTCATGAAGACAAGGCCAGCCAACAAAACAACAATGCCTTATTTACAATTACTAACTATAAATGAACAAATAATACGACTTATTAGCATTAATAACTGATATTTATCACTCAGCACAACACGACCGGGGTGTCACAAGTCACGAGCATCTAAGTAGTAGGAACACTACTATAGGCCAATA
>MU787584.1:0-18660 GCA_026770625.1 Nicotiana glauca | reverse complement strand
ATCCGAGCCCTCTAACCACATAGTCAACTTCCAGTTGACTTTTCTAAAATAAGCTTTCTTCTAAGAGGCTAAGTGCCTCATTTCCAACTAAAACCAACTCTATTCCACCCGATCAACTCAAATACCGATATTGAACACAAAGCAACACAGTATGGGGGAAAACGAGGCGGTAACTCACGTGACAACGGGCCGGGTCGTCACAAGTGGGCATTGGGGTTGTCGTAGTATCAGAAACCCATCAACATTATCCAGTATCCACAAAGCTCAGGTTACCATGCACCAACAATATGGTAGAATACGAGGATTGCTTCTTGGGACTCAGATTGGCCATCGACATCAATATTTAGAAGTTGCTAATAATCGGAGATATAGATCTACTGGTACATCAAGTACCTGGGGAGTGGTCTATCAAGAACACTAAAATATTTCCATACATACATTGTGTGCAAGGTTGATCAAGAGTTTCATGAAGATAGAATTCAAACATGTTCCAAGGATTCAGAATGAGTTTGCAGTGTATTGGATACCTTGTCTTTCATGATACAACATCCAGATAAGAATTTCATCGATCCTATCTTGATTAAGATTCGTAAGTAGCCAGCTTATTATGATCATGTTGAATAAGAGTTTGACGGAAATACATGGTTCCACAATATCAAGGATTATTTAGATAAAAAAGAATACCAAGTTAATGCTACACACACTCAGAAGCACACGCTCCGAAGATTGCCCAACCACTTCTTTTAGAGCGGATGAATTCTGTATAGAAGGACACCTGACTTGGGGTTGCTGTCATGTGTCGATGCCAAGGAGGCGTCTAGATTATTTGAAGAAATACGCACCGGAACCAGCGAACCTCATATGAATGGGTTTGTTATGGCCAAGAAGATATTAAGGGCAAAAAGGATTTCTTGATGACTATGGATACAGATTGTTTCAAGTATGTACAGAAGTGCCACCAATGCTAGGTACATGCTGATATGATACGAGTGCGCGCATAATGAACTCAATGCAACGAGTTCACCCTGGCTTTTCTCTACATGGGACATGGATGTCATTGGACCAATTGAACGTGTTGCTTCGAAAGGATACAAGTTCATTTTGGTGGCTATAGATTACTTCACAAAATTTGTTGAAGTCACTTCCAATAAAGCTGCGACTAAGAAGGTCGTAGCGGATTTCGTCTGAGATCATATTGTTTGTCGATTTGGATTACCTGAGTAAATCATTACCGACAATGCCGCCAATCTCAATATTGATTTGATAAAATCTATGCGTGAAACGTTCAAGATCAAGCACCGAAATTCTACAGTATACATGTCATAGATGAATAGAGCCTTAGAAGTCGACAACAAGAACATCAAGATGATATTCAGGAATATGGTGGACAACTACAAGCAATGACATGAGAAGCTACAATTTGTTTTTCCCGGGTACCACACATGGTTCGTACATCAACTAGGGCAACACCTTATTTATTGATCTGCGGTACTAAAGATGTTATGCCTGCTGAGGTGGAGATTCCTTCCCAAAGAATGATACATGGGGCCAAACTTAGCGATGCAAAATGGATACAGGGTCGGTATGAGCAACTAGCTCTCA
This sequence comes from Nicotiana glauca, assembly GCA_026770625.1. Lineage (NCBI taxonomy): Eukaryota > Viridiplantae > Streptophyta > Magnoliopsida > Solanales > Solanaceae > Nicotiana > Nicotiana glauca. The sequence continues at coordinate 17,058 of MU787584.1, read as the reverse complement.
ATGATAGTAAGAGAATGAACGTAGTTTGTCACGGTCAACTCTACCAGATTAAAAAGGCAAGGGCTTTCACCAAAAAGGTTTGATCAAGGTAATTCAAACCAGACAATTGCTATTGAAATGAATTTTCCAACATTATGACAAAGAAAAAGGAAAATTCTCACCTAACTTGCAAGGCCCTTGCATGGATCACCGTGTATTGATAGGAGGGGACCTTGTACATGCAGAGATGGATGGAGAAATATGGATAAAACCTATCAATTTGGAAGCAAGCAAGAGATATTATGTTTAATATTGTATTTGCACTTTCCTTTGATGTAACCTGAACTACGCTTAATATGATTCCCGTTTAATAGGGATATTTAGGCAGCCCTATGTATTGGATTACATTATAATAAAATCTCCATTCCCCTCTATGGTCAGGAACTGTGGAAAGATTTCGAGTTCTATCAATATGATTGCGTCAAAAATCGCCAAAGAAGTGTATTGCCAAAAGTATGCAGTTAAATTGGAGTAGAATATTCAGGAGGGTCCTCAAAATTCCAAGTTGAGGTGGTTATAATGTCTCAAAGCATGTCACGGTCTATGATTCGACCAAACTATTTACTTTAGTTCATTTTTTAAAGCAATTTCATTACTTACATATGATTTGCCATAAATGCAATTTTTTAAAAGTCGCATTTTCTGTAGTAGCCAAATATTATGCAGGGTGACTGGAACAAGGCATCAAGACAAAGATCAAAGGCAAAACGAAGAATCAAAGGCACGGAACAACCTTTCCCCCAGCCCCTCCCAAAAGCTCACAATTTTTCTTTGGATGCAGGCATAACTGATATGACAAAAATGTCCTCAAATTCATAACAAGAATGTTTTCTTCACTGACATAAGTTACCATGTGTAAAAGCATCAATCTACGGATCACATTTTCCTCTTACATTTAATCATTGCTTTTCCTACATAGGGATAAGCACTACCCTCATTACATTGCATAGGAGCTAAGAATTGCACTCATCATTCATAAGGCTAAACGCAGCTTTTCTCTTCATGAGACCAAACATTCTCCATTACATTACATGAGGCTAAGCTATGCCTCCATTATTGCATAAGACTTAGCACTGCCTTTCTTTGCATTAGACTAAGCATTGTCTCCATCACATTGCGTGAGGCTAAGCACTACATTCATTATTGCATGGGACTAAGCATGGTATCTATCACATTGCATAAAGTAAAGCATTGCCTACATTATTGCACAAGGCTATGCACTGCCTTTCATTGCGTGAGGCTAAGCATTATCTGCATCACGTTGCATGATGCTGTGACGACCCGATCCGTCATCTCATGAGTTACCGCTTCATTTCTCCCATTTTATACTTCTTCATGTTTTGTTATCGGTACGTGGTGTGTTAGAGTTGATTTGGATTGGTTTTGATAAGAAATGATACACTTAGTCTCTTTAAGGAAGGCTTAAGTTGGAAAAGTCAATCGGACGTTGACTTATGAGTTTTAGGGCTCGGATGTGATTTCCGGTGATTCGGTTAGCTTCGGGGGATGATTTGTGACTTAGGAGTGCGATCGGAATTGATTTTGGAAGTCCGTTGTAGAATTAGGCTTGAATTAGCGAAGTTAGTATTTTGGCGAATTCCGGTTGATAGGTGAGATTTTGATCCAAGGGTCGGAATGGAATTCCCAGAGTTGTTGTAGCTTTGTTATGTCATTTTGGACATGTATGGAAAATTTCATGTCTTTCGGACGTGGTTTGGTTTGGTTTTTGATCAAAAATGGAATTTGGAAGTTCTTGAAATTGTTAGGCTTGAATCTGATGCAAATTTGGTGTTTTAATGTTGTTTTGAGCATTCTGAAGATTGGAACAAGTTTGAATAATGTTATGGGATATGTTGGCGTGTTGGTTGAAGTCCCGAAGGCCTCGGGTGTGTTTCAGGGTAGTTTCGGATCATTTCGGGCTATTTTTCAATGGCTGAAGCTGGTGTCTGGTATTGTTCTTTGCGTTCGCGAACAAGGATTTGGCTTTTGGGGTTTTGTTCTTCACGTTCGCGAAGAGAGGCTCGCGTTCGCGAAGAAGAGGCAATTCTATTGTGCAGGTCTTACTTTGGAGGCTCGTATCTCTCAATCTACAATGAATTTGGAGATGATTCAAACGAAAGCTGTAGCTCTTTTAATCTAGTTTCCACAAATATATTGTAAAAAGTCATTTGGAACTTTTTTTTTCGCAAACGCGAGAGGAGGACCGCGAACGCGGAGAACAAATCCATAAGTAGCAGAATAAAGTCCAAACATCGTCCCATTTGTCATTTTTAACGATTTGGACCTCGGATAAGACAATTTTTTGGGAGATTATTGGAGAGAACAGCGGGGTGAGTGTTCTTAACTCAATTTTGGTTGTATAACTTGAATCTATCACTAGTTTTGGTGTTTAATCCGCGAATTTGGTTGGAAAAAGTATAGAAAACCCTCTTGGCTAGAATCATGGATTTGAGGGTCGAAATGTTATGGGAATTGGATAATTTTTGTATGGTTAGACTCGTGGCGAGATAAGGAATCCGATGATGTAAATTTTGTAATTTTTTGAAGAGTGGGCCCGGGGCTCGGGTTTTGCTAGTTTCGAGATCTTTTCAATTTTTCGATTGTTTTCGATTGGGTATTGTGTCCTTAGCATATTGTGATGTATTCGCTCTGATTTTGGTTAGATTTGACGTGCGTGGAGGCCGATTTTAGGGGCAAAGGCGTCGGGAGCTAGAGATTTCACCAGTTCGAGGTGAGTAATACTTGTAAACGATATCCTGAGGGTTTGAAACCCCGGATTTGCACATCATAGTGCTCTATTGAGGTGACTTGCACGCCGGATAGTGAGAATGGGGTAGAGCACCATTGGGGATTGTGACATGGTCCGTCCCGATTGATGAAATTACTACGTATTTAGCTGAAACTACTTGTTATCATCATAATTTGGACTGGTTGCCATGTTTTGGCTTCGTGCCAACTGTGAACACGTGATTTTTGTCCTATGCAAATAGTTCCCAAAAATTCAAACAAAACAACTTCTTTATTACTTTACAATTTTTGTGAATTTTGCGGCATTTTGGTAATTGTTGCATTTTATTTGTGCATTTTAATTCATATGGAAAATACAAAAATACATTGGCATTTAGGTTTAATTTCATATTTTAGTGTCAATTAGAAGTTAAAATTGTTCGCATATAAAAAAAATGGCAAAAATGGTTCTTTGCACTTTTATTTTTTAATTTGTAGAATTTATTTTAATTTTAGTTTAAAACTAGAAATTAGTTAATTTTGGGGAATTAAGTAATATCATATAAGAGTTAATTGAGTCTTTGATTTTTATTGTTGACATTTTTAACAAAAATCAAAAAATATATATATACAAATAATAATTAAGAAATAAGAAAAAATAAATTGAATAAAGAGGAAAAATTAAATGAAAAGAGGGCCGCTGAATTGGGCTAGAAATAAAAATCACCCGCCCAGGCCCAAATTAAATCATTCCCAGTCCGGCCCAAAATACCCAAACCCGGCCTGCTTTCATCAACCAAAAACGACGTCGTTTCACAATCATTTAATCCTGGCCATCCATACCCTCAAACCCAAGGGCTCAGATTGATCCTTCAATTTTAATAAAACTGTCCAAAATAAATCAGTAAACCCTAAAAAACAAATCTTCTCTTCCTCATACTAAAGCTTGTAACACCGTCGGAGCCGCCGCCGGCGGTGAATGCCATTTATGCCAACAGCCCCCAAATATACACCACCGGTTCGCCTCATTCCCCTCTTTCCCTTCCTGCCATTGTTTCCCCTCGAATCTTGCCGGAATTTGTCAAATATCCGTTGAATGTTTTTCGGCCACGACACAGGTTACCCTAAATAATCCCAAATTAACACCGTATAACCGCCTGAGCTTCCTCTACATAACCCCCATAACCACTTGTCTCGAATGTGGCTGGAACGCCTCGAATATTAAATCGAAGGTTTTTCGGCCAAAAACCTAACTACTCTAATTCCTACCAAATCAATGCCATATGGTTCCCGGGGTTCCCTCGTAATGAATTCAAGATCAATGGCATTTAAATCTCATTGTACGATGCTTAATTTTGAGTCAAAATCAGTGAGTTCCTCTTTTATCATCTTTTAGTTTTTCTTTTAATTTTGATTCTGAAAATGGTTTGATTCATGTTTAATCGAATTGCTGCATGATTGATAATCCAGTTTGATAACAATTTGAGTTTGTTTATATTTTTGATTCAATATTTGTTTCTTTTATTCAATTGTTTTTAGCTTAGTGATTCGGTTTAAGAGTGTTTGATTTTTATTGATGTTTCTTTGGTTAATTTTAGTTAGATTAAGTTGGTCTAGTTTGGTTTAATCAATGTTTTGAAGTAATTCATTAGGGTATTTAGTTCCGAGGATTAGTTTAATGGATTGGTTATAGCGGTGTGAATGGTGTTGGTAATTTGAGGAAGGATCTTTTAGGAGTTTCTAGATGGGGATGAAAATGTTAATTCAAAGGAAATAAGGGTGATAACATGACACCTAGGTTAATAACTATAGGGGTTAATTGAAAACTCATCAGGGACTGAAATGAAAGCTTGGGAAAGAAGTTATAACTTCAGGGACTAAAAAAGAAAAATTGAAATCTGAAAAAATCTAGATCCTTTGCCTATAAAAGGCAGTGAGGCTGCCTTGAGAGAGAAGTTTTTAGCCTCCAAAAATTCCCCCCAAAAGCTCTCTCTCTAATTTCAGATCTAGCTTTGAAATTCAAACCTTCAAAAATCCAAAAACAATAGAAAAAAAAAACAAAGCTAAATTTTTTTTACTGTTTCATTGCATATTTTTAGATTACTTTCAATTTTCTTTCGAAATTTGAGATTTTTTATCTGGTTGATGGTTTAATGGTTGAAGTTCTGATAATTGAAGTTCAGAGGTTTATTTCGATGATTTTGGGTCTAATTAGATTGGTTTGAGGATGAGTTTGCTTTGCTGAGGTTTCAAAAGAACTGTGAATTCACTTTAGAGTCTATTTGGGGTTGAGTATCTGTTTGCTGCCTGGTTTAGAAACTTTCTTGGAGAGTTAAATTCATTTCTGGTCGTGAATCAAATGTTGCTTGTGATATTACTAGCTGTTGACCTTCTCGTTTTCTTCGTCCATTCAAATCCAGGTACACATTTTGAAGCTTCCTCAATGTACTTACGAGTTTGTGGAGATGAGTGAAATACATCATAGTTCCTGATAATTTTGTGTTATATCTCATGTAATCTCATGAATTTTAGTAGATCGTGATTTGTAATTAAGAGTGAACTGTTATTTTTGACTATTTCGGATTGTTTGGACTGTTTCACACTTTAGTATAACAAATGTAGTGTAAATAGATCTAACGAGGTTGGAGTTGATTGTTTAAACCTCATTGTAGTTAAGTAGTCTCTAAGTTTCAGCATGTTGATGCAAAAATGATAAAATCAATTTATTAGTCAGTATGTGTATTTTAAATGTATGATTCTGTGATTCAGGCTTCAATTTTTTTTAGTAATCACCTATAGCTTCCATATATAATCAGAAAACATGCAAATAGCTGAATTAAAAATTGCTTTAAATTGAATTGTCATTAGTGATTGTTTAGGTTGAATTCTCATAACTAAATGGGCTTGAATTTCAGAACGCCTACTGACTGAGTTGAACTATAACTTGTCAAGTGAATGTGTCTTAATGGGCTCGACTGCCAGGCCCAAACGATTGCCTGCAATTACACCTTTCAGCCCAGGCCCACGATTGGCCTGCCCTTTGGGCGTGTCTGATTAATATTTTTTATGAATTTCACATGCAAGGCCCAAAATGATAAGGATCTAATTTCATGAGGGCACATATACCCAAGTACAATAATTCTTAAACAATGTTAAATTACAACTTTTCTTTTATTGATAGAGACGAAGCCCAATATAACATCATAGCCGTTTTAGGACTGACCTTTAAATAAATGATTAGACGAGCCTCGCCAAATAAAAATACAAATTGCGGGGTCCTCAATAAATGTTATATAAAAATACTTAGAATTCGGGCGGACCATTTAGCAAATTTCACGGTCTTCCCCAAAAATAATAAACGCGTAGTTGTTCTAGGCGCGTATTTTAATAAAAATTACCTTCTTAAATACGTGTGCGCATTGATGTAACCCAAATCCAAATCTCAACGGAGTCGAAATATATTGACAATCACGGGTGCACTGGTGCGACGTGGTTCGAGGCACATTTTCACGACGTTGCAATTCTTATTAAAAATATAAATAAAAGCGGATTACTAATAAAAGTCACATAAGTTAGAACATGTTTTGAAATCAGATAAAATCAAATACAACATTTGAGCGACTGTGCTAGAACCACGGAATCCGGGAATGCCTAACACCTTCTCCTAGGTTAACAGAATTCTTTACTTGGATTTCTGGTTCGCAGACTGTTAACAGAGTCATAATTTTCCTCGGTTTGGGATTCAACCGGTGACTTGGGATACCATTAATATCCTAAGTGGCGACTCTGAATATTAATAATAAATCCCGTTCTGATTGTCCTTTAAGTGGAAAACCTCCTTTTACGCCCTCGCGGGTGTAGCATAAAAAGGAGGTGTGACAGCTCTGGCGACTCTGCTGGGGACACAAACCCAGAACTTGGGTTCAGGGTTTAAGAATTCGAGCTCGAAATAATTGTTGTGTTTGGCGTTATCTGATTTTCCTACATGTTCTATGCCTACTGTGCTAAATGTTTTACCGCTATGGTATTATTTGAATTGTATATATAAACTGTGCCGAAGCCCTTCTCTTCTCACCTCAGGGGATGTGCTTACTGGTGGAGACTCCATATTTTGTTAGTGTCAATATCCTAAAATAAGAAAGAGGTCGGACAAGTTACTAAGCCGGACGATCCCGCGGGTCCCCGGTACGTAGCCCCCTCCTCGACCCAAGTTGTCCGCTCGGGTACACAGTCTAGAACATATACCCATGTTTTGAACTTAGAATAACTTGACTCCATGTCGGATCCCTAATAGGAGCTCTTATTTGCATCATGTTGCATTTGACTTAGGAGACTCAACACAGAGGTTGGGTTCGTCTAGGACAGGTAACCGGATATGAAAAGACCACCGTGATGCATTTCACGTGCATTTATTTGTCTCGGGCCCGAATGCTGACCGGCTTTTGAACTTTGAGAATTTTGTGAAATTGAGAAAAAGAAAAAAAAGAGAGAAATAGCAGTATAAAGAATTAACTGTTTAGTTTTAGAAAACCGATGCCCAAATACTGTCGAAACTTTGCCGAAATTTTCGAAAAATAAAAAATGGAAATGTTTTGTTTTTAATAGTTTGTTTTACTAAAAGCAAAGAAAAAATAGAAAAAAAAGTATTTATTTTTGGAAATTGTTTGCAGAAAAAAAAGAAGAAAAAGAGTCTTTATTTTAGTTTGGAAAAAAATAGGTTGTTTTATTATTTGTTTAAAATGAAAAAAAAAAAGAAAAAAGAGAGTCTTTATTTTGTCTTGTTTTCAAAAATAGAAAAGGTAAATAGTTTATCTTGCCATGAAAAATGAATATAAAAAAAAAGTCTTGTTTTTTTTAAAAATAGTTTTTTTAGTTTACTTTATTTGTTTATGAAATGCAAAAAAAATTAAAATGAAAAAGAGTCTTGCTTTTTGCTTATGAAACGCCAAAAATGAAAATGAAAAAAAAATTTGTTTTAAAAAATAGTTCGTTAATTTGCCCGAACTACATTGGTTTGATTCTCACCGGATGTGAGATACGTAGGCAACCCTCATTGGGTCCAACCACCACTTTTACAAAAATAGCCAAAAATACTAAAATTTTAATTTTTATCCAATAAGTCCGGTGACGCCATTCTTGTTGAAAAATAAGCCGAATGTCCCCAAAAAGGACGACGGAAGGCTGTTTTTTGCAAGAACAGCCACTCTGAGTCATTTTAAATGGTTTGCGGGCACAGCCTTGAAATCTACACCAAAAGTGCTAAAAGGCCATATTTGCAAAACTGGATTTGTTTGAAATTAGAAATTTGAATAAAAAGAAGTGTTAGTTTGTGCCTTTAGGACAAATAATGATTAAATCACCTTAATAAATGTGCAGGATGAGCACGACTCAAAATGAACCTTTCTTAATCATGAATAAGATCCCTTTGGAGTTACGTCTGTGGTGGAACGATTTAGGAGGCGAAGGGCAAGATGAAGTCAAGAACTAATTGAAAGGGCTTACCGGTTTGCTAGAAATTGTGCCTCGGGGAGATATTATTAGAGCACTAGTGACGTGTTGGGACCTGGCACACAATGTGTTCCATTTCTCAGACTTTGAGCTTACCCCAACACTAGAAGAAATGGCTGGGTACATCGGGATAGATGAGGTTGCTTTAAAAGACAAATACTTTGTGGCCCCGAGAATTGTAGCCATGCACAGATTTTTAGACTCTCTGAAGATACGTAAGATGGTTCACAATGCAGATCTGGAAAATGGCTTTTGCACCCCACACTTCATATACATAGATATGGCCACATCGGGGGGTTCAATAACCCGGAAAGCAAGATATGTAGTAATGGAAACCGCTAAAAATGAGAGGAGCATAGGCGTGTCGCTTTCATGGTGGTTTTTTTGGGGCTTATGGTATTTCCAAGGAAAGATGGAAACATTGACATAAAAATAGCCGGGGTTGTCAGTACTCTAATGACTCAATACAAAAGCACTTTTGCACCTATGATATTAGCCGATATCTTCCGCGCTCTTACAGCCTGCAAGGCCGGGAAAGACTTCTTCGAGGGATGCAATCTGCTGTTACAAATGTGGATGACCGAGCATTTGTGCCATCGTCCTCAGTTTTTGAACTACGGGTCTCTAGAGAAAACCTGCATAGAAGAGTTTTACACAAGGATTAAAGGGGTCAATCTTTCGGAAGGATTCACGGGTTGGACAACATACTTTCGGTCCCTCAATGCTAGTCAAATAGAATGGACGCTTGGATGGATGCCTGTTAATGAAATCATATACATGCCAGCAGTAAGGCCGCATATTCTCTTGATGGGTCTCAAAAGCATTCAGCCCTATGCTCCATATCGGGTTTTAAGGCAGCTCGGAAGATGCCATATAGTGCCGAAGGACAGTGATTTTAGTACTCAGGTAGTTGAGATTAGTCCTGATGGACAATTCCCTAAAGAAAAAGTCCGCCAGATTTGGAATGAATGCCAATACTTAAAGCCAGATACTTGCGTAAAGGATCGGGCCAAAGGCAAAGTGTCGCCCGGGTACTCTGCTTGGTATAGGAGAGAATGTGAGCATGAAAGGCCAGCTAAAAGACCTCACATCCAGGAGTTTGCCGAATCATCAAGAGAACAGTGGGCTTGGCTAGCCAAAGAAAATGAGTACAGGGCAAAAATAAGCGAGCTGGAAAAATAAGTCCAAGATCTTAAGTTTGAAAATAGTGTGCAAGTTGCGGCTGATGAGGGCGAGAAAAAGAAATTGGCCAAAGAAAATGAAGCCTTACGAGCCCAAATCCAAAAAATGAAGATAGCGGCGGAAAACCCTATTGGGAGTGCTAAAGATGGAAAGCTTATAGACAATTTAAGGCAAAAAGTAAATGATTACAGTTTCGATCTCAACAAAGCGGAAAGAGAATTAGCCGGGGTTCGAAGATAGTTGGCTAAAAACGCAGAAGAACGAGCCCGCATGATTTAGCAGCTGAGAGAAGAACATGATAATGAGGTCGCCATATTTAGGAAAAAGGTCATTACCGCAGAAAACAAAATGAGCAAACAAGCAAAATCGTTCAAGGTTGAAAGGGAACACTGCTATACAGCTTTAGCACAATTAGAAATGGATCTGCAACAACTCCAAGAGCAAAATCAACAGACTTTGGAGGCCAGGGCCGAACAGATAGGGCAGTTGCTTCAGGAAAAAGGCATAATTAGAGAAAGAATCCTAGCTATTGCTCACCACATCACCAGACAATGCCAAATGTGTGAGAATATGACTCAGACTACCTTCTTTGCCTCAGTGATGATATTTGTGAAACAGATAATGAGTGACCTGGACAGACTCCAAGAGGAACTTGCACATAGGCCCGCGGCGAGGCCGAACGATGTCCCGTGGGCACCAGGATCTTTAATGTATTCATGACCATCATTAGAGTCTGTATTTTTACTAGAGTGTATCAGTTATTTGAGTCTGTATTTTCATTTCGAGTCAGTCTGCATTTTCATTTTGAAGTAGAATAGTTGTTGATGGAGTTTGTAGCCCGTCTTATCATTTAGAGTCTGTTAGTTATCTTCATGCGTCAGTGTTGAGTCCTTGTATTTGAAATGCTTGCTATTAGTAAAATTGAAAATTCCAAAAACATTTTGTTTCTATTCTTATATTTATTGCATTAGATCTAATTCAGGCATGGGCACGTTGCGTAGGCAATCCCTATAGAATCCGACCATAGCCATACGAAAAAGGAAAATACAGTAAGAATAAAAAAAAATGAAAAGAAGAGCGGAGCAATAAAAGAAAACGGGAGAGAAAAAGAAAAATAAAAATAAAAGAGAAAGGAAAATATGTAACAAAGAAACAATGACAAAATAAAAGAAACAAGGCAAGGATAAAAGAAATACTTCATAGTCAAAGCCGGAATGCCGCAAGCGGTTGAGCAAATGCATAACTGCTTAGGTGTATCATGATCCAAATGTGCGGTTATCTATTTGATTAATGCCTTAACCGCTAACAACGTTGTTGTTGATTATGAGTCCAGGCAAGTGGTTCAGTTGACTGGCATTCTGGCAACCCACCCATACAACACCCACTCTAAAGATAAGTCAAAAAAGGTCAACCAAAAGTTAGAAGCAAGCATCGTCGACCCATCTAGGGAGGAAGAAGTTGTGGATGTCAACGCCGTGAAAAAGGAAATGTTTAAGTTGAAGCAACAGATGGCCGAAATGTACCAGGCTTGGGCAAAGGGACACCCACTACCAGCTTACCCTGCAAACCCTACCTACATCCCACCATTAGCTCAGCCACAAGATCCTCCTATAGTTAATTCCTCTCAGGCCTACCTTACTTACCAGCAATACTATGCAACTACTTCCCAAACACCACCACCTCCCCCACCCAAGAAAATCCCATGCCCTCCACCTCCAACCACCCCTGTGTTTGTGGCTCCTCCACCCGTCACATTACAGAGATCTTCTAGTTAACCTCTGTTTCAAACTCAGGAAACCCACAACTACCCACCGGAACCCACCTTCAAACCGCCAGAACCATATCCTTACACTCCCCTTCTTGATATCTCAGCTGAAGAAGAGAAGCCTTCTAAAAACACTGAGCAGGAAGAAATGATACGAAAGGTGAAAATCTTGGAACAATCGTTCAGAAATATGCAAGGTCTAGTGGAGGACAGGTGAGTGTCGCTTACAAGGACTTGTGCTTGTTTCCTGATATCCAATTGCCTGCGGGATTCAAGTTACCAAAGTTTGATCTATATAACGGACATGGTGACCCAATAGCACATCTGTGGGGGTTTTGTAGCAAGATGAGAGGTGCTGGGGGAAGTGATGAATTATTAATGGCATACTTTAGTCAAAGTCTCAGTGGTGCTGCTTTGGAGTGGTACACACGACAAGATCATGCTCGATGGTACACCTAGGATGATTTGGCCCAGGCTTTTGCAAGCCATTTTCAGTACAACTTAGAGATCGTTCCGAACCGATTGTCATTGACCATAATTAAGAAGAAGCCAGGAGAAAGTTTTAGAGAGTATGGTTTTCGGTGGAGAGAACAGGCCGCCAGAGTTGATCCTCCAATGAAGGAAAGTGAAATGGTCGATTATTTTTTGCAGGCTTTGGAGCCTACCTACTATGGTCATCTGGTGTCAGCAGTGGGAAAATCTTTTAATGAGGTAGTGAAAATGGGAAGTATGGTGGAAGAAGGTCTCAAGACTAACAATATTATGAGTTATTCGGCGATTAAAGCAACTACCCAGGCCATCCAGAGCGGCACTGGAGGAGTATTGGGAAAGAAGAAAAGGAAGATGTTACAGTAGTAGAATCAAGAGCTTGGTCTAGGGGTCCATCACCATATTATCACCAACCACGCTCCCATCCCTAAACCTACCCACACAGCCCATATGGCGCGCCAAAACACTACTATCCACCGCCAGTTCCCCACTTCTCCGTCCACCACGCCCAAACATACCCTCAACCTCCGGCACCATGGCGTGTACCCACCCCACAAAATACTTACCATACTCAAAATACCTACCCACCTCCGAAAGCCTACAAAAACCACACTGGACCCGGTTTCCAACCCAACCCTACTGCCAAGAATGATAGGTTGCAAAAGAAGAAGACTTTCACTCCGTTAGGAGAATCTTATACCAGCTTATTCCACAGATTGAGACAGTTGGGCATGTTAAATCCAATTGAACCCAAATTGCAAAATCCTCCCCCAAGGAACTTGGACCATTCGGTGAGTTGTGAGTATTGCTCAGGTGCCCCAGGGCATGATACAGAGAAGTGCTGGCATTTGAAAATGGCAATCCAGGAGCTCATTGATACCCGCCGTATTGAAGTACAAGCTCCGGAGATGCCTAATATCACTCAGAATCCATTACCCACCCATCGTGAGACTCATATGATCGAGTTAGTGCAAAAAGGGGAATGCAAGAAGCCTTCATAGACTGTGATGTTGATAAGGGCAAGTGAGAACAAAGCAAATGAGAAATTAATCGGTGAGAAGGCATTGGTCATAGTAGGAAAGATAGTTAGAAAACCAGTGATGGCAGTAAAAAAGAACACGTTAAAGTATCAAGAGCGGTTGTTAAGCCTGTTGTGATTGTAAAGAGCGCTCGCACAGAGCCGATTATCATCAAACCGGTGACTCAGTTACCAGTGGTTAGTGAAAAGACCGTCCCATGGAACTATGACCGAGTGACTGATGTACAAGGGGAAGGAAGTTAAAGAAGAAGTTTGTGAAACCCATGGATTGACTCGTTCAGGGAGATGCTTTGCCCCTGAAGTGCTGAGAAAGGTTAAAGCAGCCAAAGACAATCCAGCACCAGTAAAAAGGGCCGTAACTGAAGAAGAGGCTGAAGAATTCTTAAAGAAAATAAAGGCGCAAGATTATTCCATTATAGAACAGTTGAGGAAAACCCCAACGCAGATTTCACTGCTGTCTTTATTGATTCATACGGACGAGCATCGCTGGGCGTTGATGAAGATTCTAATTGAAGACCATGTTCCGGATAAGATCTCTGTAAATCATCTGGAGAAGATAGCGAATAAGATTTTTGAGGTCAACAGGGTTACATTTTCTGATGATGAGTTGCCTTTAGAGGGTACTGAGCATAATAGGGCACTTTACCTCACAGTGAAGTGTGAAGACTCTGTGGTTACTCGAGTGCTGATTGACAATGGGTCTAGTGCAAACATTTGCCCTCTCTCTACCCTGGAAAAGTTAAAAGTGGACAGTGAAGGAATCCAGAAGAATAGCGTCTGCGTGCGAGGATTTAATGGAGGGGGAAAGGACACGGTCGGGGGCATTGTGTTAGAACTGACAATAGGACCAGTTGAATTCACAATGGAGTTCCAAGTGCTCGATGTGGCTGTTTCTTACAATCTCTTATTGGGTCGGCCCTGGATTCATGCCGCAAAAGTTATGCCGTCTACCTTGCATTAGATGGTCAAATTCGAATGGGACCAATAGGAAATTGTTGTGCATGGAGAGAATAATTCATGTAATACCATTATTCCTTTCGATGAAGCTGAGGATGACAAAGTTCCATGGGTTTACCAAGTCTTGGACACAGTGACAGTTGCCAAAATTCCGGAAGGAGAATGTAATCCTAGGACCAGAGTAGCTGCTGCATCTGTCATGGTAGCTTCAGAAATGATAAAGAATGGATTTTTACCAGGAAAAGGCTTGGGTGATTTGTTACAAGGCATCATACAGCCGATATATCTTCCTGGAAACTTGGATACTTTTGGGTTAGGCTTTAAGCCTACTACTGCTGACATAAGGCGAGCTAAGCAAATAAAAAAGAGAGCATGGACCCTTCCAAAACCCATACCTCGCCTATCCCATTCCTTTGTCCGGCCTGGTACTAAGAGGCGTCCAACAACGGTAATGCTTCATTCTGTAATGATGGAAACCGACAAGGACTTGATGGAAAGGTTTGAAAAGCTGTTTGATGAGGTGAATATGGTGGAGGCAGGCGAAGGTCCAAGCAAAGTAGATGTGCAGTTCATGGGGGCCCGTGCCAAGCTTAATAATTGGGAAGCTACTCCTCTTCCTACCCGGAGGGAGTCGTGGTAGTTAGTTTTGATTTTCCTTTCAGTTTAATCTAGATTATTTCCAAGGTTGTAATTCGGATTCTATGTTCCGTCTATTTGGATGAGTTAAACCTTGTTACCTTACAATTCTAATTAAATGCAATTTCCTCTCTTTTTCATTCCTGATAGCTTTTATTTTGTCTTTCTTTTCTTTCTTGTACAGTCCCTTTTATGCTGGTATCACTGATGTGTCATGCATGCGGAGTCTTCGGCCTAGTCTTGATTACCAATCTAACTCCGAAATAATAATACAAGAAATTGAGTGTGATGACGAGGTAGAATATGATGATGATGAAGCCTTTGAAGAAATCAGTAAAGAATTAAGTCAATTTGAGGAAAAACCCAAACCTAACCTGAATGATACAGAGGAAATCAATTTAGGGGATCAGGAGAACGTTCGAGAAACAAAAATAAGTGTCCATTTGGAAGCTTCGCTCAGGGAAAAAATAATCAAAGCATTGCTTGAGTACAAAGATATCTTTGCATGGTCATATGACGATATGGCAGGTTTAAGTACTGACTTGGTGGTCCACAAATTGCCCACTGACCCCGCATGCCCTCCGGTCAAGCAGAAGCTGAGGAAATTTAAAGCAGATATCAGTGTGAAGATCAAAGAAGAGGTTACCAAGCAGTTTGATGTGAAGGTCCTCCGGGTCACTCGGTATCCCACCTGGTTAGCTAATGTTGTGCCTGTACCAAAGAAGGATGGGAAGACCAGAGTGTGCATTGATTACCGTGATCTCAATAAGGAGAGTCCAAAAGACAATTTCCCACTACCAAATATCCATATATTGATTGACAACTGTGCCAAACATGAGATTGGTTCCTTCGTGGATTGTTATGCCGGTTATCACCAGATTTTGATGGACGAGGAAGATGCAGAAAAGACGGCATTCACCACACCTTAGGGAACATATTGTTATAGGGTTATGCCATTTGGGTTGAAGAACGCAGGGGCAACATACATGAGGGCGATGGCCACCATGTTCCATGATATGATACATCGGGAAATTGAGGTCTATGTAGACGACGTGATCATAAAGTCAAGAAAGCAATGTGACCATGTTAAAGACCCGAGGAAGTTTTTTCAGAGGTTTTGCAGGTACAATCTCAAACTTAATCCAGCGAAGTGTGCGTTTGGTGTCCTGTCAGGGAAGCTGTTGGGGTTCGTGGTAAGTCGACGTGGTATTGAGTTAGACCCATCCAAAATCAAAGCCATTCAGGAGTTACCATCGCCAAAAAGCAAAAAAGAGGTGATGAGTTTGCTTGGCAGGTTGAATTATATCAGCAGGTTCATTGCCCAGCTTACGACAACTTGCGAGCCAATCTTTAAGCTGCTAAAGAAAGATGCTGCAGTTAGATGGACGGATGAATGTCAGGCAGTATTTGACAAGATTAAGGAGCATTTGTCCAGTCCACCTGTGTTGGTTCCGCCAGAACCAGGAAGACCCTTGATCCTCTATCTGATAGTGTTGGATAACTCTTTCGGCTGTGTACTTGGGCAACATGATGTCACAGGAAAGAAAGAATAGGCGATTTACTACCTCAGCAAGAAGTTCACATCTTACGAGGTAAAGTACACTCAGCTTGAGAGGACGTGTTGCGCGTTGACCTGGGCAGCGCAGAAATTGAAACATTACTTGTCATCATATACCACTTATCTCATCTCGCGGTTGGATCCAGTAAAGTACATTTTTTAGAAGCCCATGCCCACAGGGAGGCTCGTGAAATGGCAAATCTTGCTCACAGAATTTGATATCGTCTATGTGACCCATACTGCGATGAAAGAACAAACGGTGGCTGACATCTAGCCGAGAACCCAATTGATGATGAGTATGAACCTCTGAAGACATATTTCCCAGATGAGGAGACAATGCATGTCAAGGAATTAGAACAAGACAAAAAATCGGGATGGAAGTTGTTCTTTGATAGGGTTGCAAATACCAAAGGCGTTGGGATAGGAACGGTACTTATTTTTGAGATAGGGCAGCACTGCCCTGTTACAGCTCAGCTTCGCTTCTACTACACCAATAACATGGCTGAATACGAGGCATGTATCTTGGGTTTAAGGTTTGCTATAGACATGGGTGTTCAGGAGATCTTGGTCATGGGCGACTCGGATCTTTTGGTACACCAGATTCAGGGAGAATGGGAGACACGGGACTTAAAGCTCATACCGTACCGGCAATGTTTGCATGAACTTTGTCAACGATTTCAGTGAATAGATTCAGGCATATTCCAAGGATTCATAATGAAGTTGCTGACGCTTTGGCCACTTTGGCATCAATGTTGCATCATCCAGATAAGGCTTATGTGGACCCGTTGCAGATTCAGGTTCGAGATTAACATGCCTATTGTAACATGGTGGAAGAAGATCTTGATGGTGATCCGTGGTTCCATGATATCAAAGAATACCTCAGGATGGGAGTATATCCGGCACAGGCCACCGAAGATCAAAAGAGAGCCATTAGACGCTTGGCAAGCAGATTTTTCTTTAGTGGAGGGGTGTTGTACAAAAGAACTCCAGATCTTGGTTTATTGAGGTGCATGGATGCTAAACAGGCTACAACTATCATGACCGAGGTACATGCGAGAGTTTGTGGACCTCATATGAGTGGCTATGTATTGGCAAAGAAGATTCTCCGAGCAGGTTATTATTGGCTTACTATGGAACGGGATTGTATCAGTTTCGTGC
>MU787581.1:12342-22502 GCA_026770625.1 Nicotiana glauca | reverse complement strand
GATAAAATGTACGTTGGTGCTCGGCAAGTATGGTCGGGTGCTAGTCATGGCCCTCCAGTTTGGGTCGTGACACTCCTCCTGCTAAAATTGGCAATGATACCTCCCCGGAGGTCCTTTCCACTGCATTGTTAAAACCTGTCAGTGTTATGCAACGCGGTATTATTCTATCTTTGAGTCTCATTTGCACGAGGACTCTTGGATGGATAATACAGGTGCCGCTTCCGTCATCAACCATGATTCTCTTAACAGTAGTGTCGGCAATACATAAAGTTATGACCAAAGCATCATAATGAGGAAAAGACAAATCGTCGGCATCAGACTTATCGAAGGTGATACTTTCTTCGAAGTCGTCATACCGTTCGTGGGCGATTGTTCGTTTCAGTTTGTGCATGGTGGTGAACTTTACGTGGTTGATTGCTGAATCATCGCCTCCTCTGACGATCATGTTTATGGTGCGTGCTGGCGAAGGTTGCTTCGGCGGCCCTTGGGGTTGTTCCCGTCCTTGTGCGAAGTTGGTCTTTCCCTTATCGCTAAACAGCTCCCTCAAGTATCCATGGTTCAGCATCCTGACTACCTCTTGTCGTAGACCTATGCAATCTTCGATTTTGTGTCCTCTTTTCTGGTGGAACTCGCACAGGACGTTCGACCTCCTTTTGGTAGGATCTGATTTCATTTTCTGCTGCCATTGTACCTTGGTGCCCAGCTTCTCCAGTGCGTACACTATTTCTGAGGGAGACACACAAAAGTTATGGGCAGATAATAAAGGGGGCATACCTTTTTCATTCTGGAGTGGGGCGATATGTCATTGCAATGCCTCTGTGTGCCTTGGCGATGGTGGATGAGAGGATCTGACGTAGGGCTGATGCTTTCTTTGCTGAAGCGCGAGGGCTATTCCCGTCGCCCGTCGTTGCGTCGATCCCTTCTTATTTTTGATTGTATCGTCGTTAACCATTGGGTCGGTCCATTAAGGTCATCCTCATCCGCTCGTACTTCGGTACAATAGGCGTTGTGGATCTCTTCCCATGTGGTGGGGGGATACTTCATGAGTCGGCTCAGTAGCTTTTTGATCACCCTCGAACCATCTCTGCTCAGCCCGTTTTGGAAAGCTACGACTTCCATGCCTTCCGATACATTTGGTAGGCTCATCCTTACTCTGTTGAACCTAGCCAGGAAGTCCCTGAGTCCCTCTCCTGCAGTTTGTCTGACAGCGAAGATATCGTTAACCCTGGCCTCTGCTTTCTTTGCTCTTGCATGGGCGGTGGCGAACTTATCCGCCATTTCTTCGAATGTCGATATTGTTCTTGCTGGCAGTTGTGAGTACCATGTTAGGGCCCCCCTGTTAACATTTCTCCGAACTTTTTCAGAAATACGGATGGTACTTGTTCTTTTGACAGATCGTTGGCCTTCACAACGATTACATAGTGGATCAGGTGGTCTTCGAGATCCGTCGTCCCATCATATATCCTTAAGTAAGGTGGCATCTTGAAGGTTTTTGAGATCAGGTGAGGGGCAGCCTCTTCGCTATACGGCTATTCGACAAATCTTCTTACGTCGCGTTTTGGTAGTAACTTAGGAGGGCCGGGAATTTTGTCTACTCTTTCCTGATGCTCTTTCATTTGGTCCCGAAGTGCCTTGTTCTCATTCTCCATTTCTTCCATCTTCTTAAGGATGGCTGCGAGTGTACCATCGTTGGTCTGGACATCGGTGTGGGTGTTGTTCGTTTGTACAATATTGGGTTCACTGGTGGTGGCAGTGATGTCTGCCATTGACGGGTTCCTAATGTTGTTTTGGAGTGACCTTTCAAGCAAGCTACCTAGGGTGTTCATCAACCATTCCTCCAGTAGTTTCTTGACCACTGGGGGTGGTTTTTCTTTGACTGCAGATGTAGAGGCTCCTTTTTCGTGTAAGATTGTCAAGTCTTCAGATGAAGAGGGTGAGATCTCTCCATCATGTGTACTACCAGGTGTTGTACTCAAGATGTTCTCTCTACTTGCCTCATTGAGAGGGCCTATGAGATTGGCTGTGACGCCTGCTATTGCTTTCATTCTTGCATCACTTTCTGCCATTTTTCGATTTATGTAGGGTATGAAGAATGGTGGTTTGTTGCTCTTTTCGATATTCTAGGTGCAAACTATGATTTCGATTGCCGAAATCCCCACAGACGGCGCCAAATTGATTGACTCGAAAGATACTAATTACTTTACAAGTGAATACAATAAAAAATGAATCAAAGGTAAATCGTAATGGAAGATAATGAGACCTAGAGATATGTATTATGTTTGTTATTGCTTCCAAGAGATTGGATATTCAAGAGAGAGAGAGGGAGAGAGATAGAATGCTCGTTCTAAACAGATGTGATGCCTTTACAACATTGGGATCCTCCTTTATATAATAGGTGAACCCCCTTGAAATAATAAAATAACACAGATATTGGTCACGCTCTTTCGAGGAGACGACGAGACCGATAATACACTTCACCCCGAAATTCTTAGGTCGTGCCCTTACTTCGGTTAGCGTGTATTTGTTGGTCGTTGCTACCAAAGTGGAGACGTAGTGGGCAGAATTTGACCCCATACATTACTATCCAAGACTTTTCTTGCCTAAGGACTTGTCAAAATTCTAGATACATGTATTCTTTGAAGTTTGAAACTTCAAATTTCCATATTCAAAATATCCCTATTTCCTTTCAACTTCTAGTCATGAGATATTTATATATAAGAAAGAATTACAAGAACATACACGTGATTTCACACCATAACAAAAAATGATCTATGTTTTTAAGTTTTACCCGATCTAGCCCACATTGTATATATTTTGAAAGCACTAGCAAATTCAAAATCTGTATTCTTACAATCATTGCTTTTAAAAGCTATGGAGTTAAATCTGTGTTCTCACAACCATTGCTTTCACTCTCTCTTCTTCTTACATCTTCTACATATGCTTCAAGGGACCGTGTATTTTCTGCTTCTCCTCTTGTGTCACCGGATTGCAATGTAAGAAAATTAAAGAGTAGAAGTCCACCATTGAAGACCATTCAAAGCTTTGCTTTCGAAAATGAGTTTTTTGAATTTGTTGGTTGTTCGGATTGGGTGTTGTTCCAATTGATTGAAAATATCAAAAGGAGTTCAAAATTTAAATTTGAAGTGATTTGGAGTAGATTTGGGCATTTGAGTTAAATTTCAGAAAAAACGGAAGGAAGAAGACGAAGTCCGTTTTTTGTATAACTATGTATAATCTTATATAATAATGTATATGAGTGTAGAAACATACCTTATACACTATTATACACTTTTATGCACCTTTATACAAGCGTCCGTAGACGAACTTTTTCCACGATTTTCAGTTGCAATTCTTGTTCAAAACCAGTCCAAATCTCCATTAAATGACTTCAAATTTTATATACAACCTCCTTATACCATTTCTAACAAGTCTAAATAACACTCCAATTTTCTCATAAAATCAAATTCGAAATTTAAACCCACATATTTAAGCTTGTTAAAAATCTAATTTTCATCACCCAAATAAATTTGGTTTGTTGAACTAATATTTGAGTTATAGTTACTGATTCAAAAATTAACTTAAAAGCTTGAGGAATCTTTTTAAAAAATTAAATAGTAATTTTAAAAACTTATTGGAGTTGGATGTTGAATCTTGGGGTTTAGACACAGTTACCCACAAAAACAAAAATATTTACCCTTGTCTACCCATTTATTTTTCTACCCATAAACTAATTATATTTCCTACCCATAATAGTTTTTTTGGAGAATTTATTCTTTATTCTCCAATTCTTTTTTTATTTCTATGCTTCTTTTCTTCTTGTTTTTTTTTCTTTTCTCCTTTTCTTTTTTCTCGTTTTCTTCTTATTTTTTTCTTTTTTACTTTTCTACTTTCATTTAACTTCCTTTTTTTATTCCTTTTCTCTTCATAATCTAATTTTATTTACCGTTTTTACTATTTTTTATTATTCTTTTTTATACAATAAGAAAAAATAACTAATATAATAAATATTTATTCACCTTTTTTTAATATAACTAGTACAATATACCTTTTGTTTTTTTCTTTCTCATTTATTCAATTCAATTATTAAACTTAAAAAATATTAGTTGTCACTTGATCTAATTAACTGAATATCATATTGATTGCTGCTTCGCACCATAAATTATATAATCAGATTTTAAGAATCAACACGTGATTGCCATGCAAACCTTGATCTACTTCCCTATAAATATGAGTATACACTCTACCATTAGCAATAATACAACCAGTTATAGAGCAAGAAAATATAATCTACGGCAACCAAATCTCCATATATACTAGTTAGATTAAAAATGATAATAAACTATTAAAAAATACAACAAAAGTATAATTAGCAAAAAAGACTTCTAGTACCATGTGATACCAATATGGTATATATGTATACCAACAGAGCATGGGATTTCTCTAGAATATTCCTACAACGATCTGCGACTATACTACTGTACCAAAACATTAAAGGACACAATAAAAGTACGAAAAAATTACATGCTCGTGTTGCAAGCTAAATATTCGCAAAACAACTTGCTCATTTTGTATACTAAGAGGGTATATAGTTTTATGGAGTTGTTCCAACAATAACCTATAACTATAAAATTATTACATAATACAGATAATTTATGTCCATAGGCACACAAAAATTCCAGATTGCACCTCATGTTCATATAAATAATTTCATAATAGAATTCACTTAAGATGAAGCTAAAACAACCAAAACAATGTTCAACTACCATATGATATCAATAGGAATATAACTATACTAACATGGTATACAATTTTACTAGTTGATTTTCGATAATTATATGACTATACTATTATTACATAACACACATGGATAAAAAAAAAATAGTGTACCATATATTAATATAATATGGTATTTCAAGATAATTGTACTATATTACTATTATTAAAAAAAATCAAATATTGTACCAATTAAATATAGCTAATACAACTAAAAAGTGATTCAACTAGCATATGATACCAATATAGTATATAGTTATACTAATAGGGTATATAGTTGGAATGATGTGACGACCCAACTCGTCGTCTTATGTGTTACTATCCCGTTTTCCCCGTTTATTGCTTCTTCATATTTCATTATCGGTATGTGGTGTGTGAGAGTTGATTTGGAATGGTTTTGATAAGAAATGAGGCACTTAGTCTCTTTAAGGAAGGCTTATGTTGGAAAAGTCCACCGGATGTTGACTTGTGAGTTAGAGGGCTCGGAATTGATTTTCGATGATTTGGTTAGCTTCGGGGGATGATTTGTGACTTAGGAGCATGATCGGAATTTAATTTGGAGGTCTGGTGTAGAATTTGGCTTGAATTGGCGAAGTTAGAATTTTGACGAATTCCGGTTGATAAGTGAGATTTTAATCCAAGGGTCGAAATGGGATTCCGAGAGTTGTTGTAGCTTCGTTGGGTGATTTTGGATATGTGTGCAAATTTTCAGGTCATTCGGGCATCGTTTGGTTGGATTTTTGATCGAATGCGCATTTCGAAAGTTTTTAAGAAACTTAGGCTTTGATTTGATGAAATTTGAGCATTTTGATGTTAACGATAGTGTTTTGATGGTTCGAGCAAGTTTGAATAAGGTAATAGAACATGTTTGTGCTTTTGGTTGAGGTCCCGGGGGCCTCGCGGTGAGATCGGGTGTTTAAACGAGAATTTTTGAAGTTTGTTTCAGGTCTGCATTTCTGTCATCTGGTATTTCTGCTTCTGCGGAAATGGACCCAGAAGCGGTTCCGCAGAAGCGGGTAAGGGAGCGCAGAAGCGATTTTGGTATGGGCTGGGAAGGTCCGCAGAAGCGGAACTTGGTCCGCATTAGCGCGTCCGCAGGAGCGGAAATCGAGTCGCAGAAGCGGTTCTAGTGGGGGCTTGACCTTTCCGCAGAAGCGGACAAGAGTCCGCATAAGCGGTCTCGCAGAAGCGGAAGGGCGGTCCATGGCAGGATCCGCAAAAGCGGATGTGGGGACCGCAAGGGCGGTTCCGCTGGTGCGTTATCTGGACCGCAAAAGCAGTCGTGGCACTTAAGTGACTTACACAGAAGTGGAATAATTGCCGCAAAAGCGTAATCGCAGAAGCGGTTTTGGTGTCGTAGAAGCGAAAAGGCCTGGGCAGAAGCTTTTAATTTAACCTTCGCAAATTTTTGAAGAGCATAACATTTCCACTTCGGTCTAAGAGGGTTTTGGGCAATTTTTGAAGGGGGTTTCTAGGGCAATCATCAGGTATGGATTCTTGGACTTAGACTATGATATTATGGTGTATAAACATGGATTAATACTGAAAACCCAAGGAATTAAATATTAAAAATGGAGGTTAGGGCTTGAAACTTAAAAGAGTTTAAACTAGTGATTGGAGGGGTCAAATGGACTCCAATTCTTGTGAATTTGATATGTATAGAATCGTGGTGAGATAAGGATCGTATTGATGTAAAATTTTCTGGATTTTGAGAAGTGGGCCCGGGGCTCGGGTTTTGCTAGTTTCGAGATTTTTGCTATATTTTGATTGTTTTCGATTGGGTATTGTTCCCTTGGCATAGTATGATGTATTCGCTCTGATTTGGGTTAGATTCGACGCGCGAGGAGGCCGAATTGAGGGGCAAAGGCATCGTGAGCTAGAAATTTCGCCGGTTCGAGGTGAGTAATACTTGTAAATGATATCCCGAGGGTTTGAAACCCCAGATTTGCACATCATAGTGCTGTATTGAGGTGACTTGCACGCTGGATATGATTGTGGGGTAGAGCACCATTGGGGATTTGTGACTTGGTCCGCCCTGGTTGTTGATTTTACCGCGTATTTGACTATGACGTGTTGTTTTTCACTATGACTTTGGGCTTATTGCCATATTTGGGGCTTATTGCCGACTGTTTGAACTCCTTGTGAGTTATCATCACTGTTTTCCTCACTACTTGAAATATTATTTGAACTCAGTCCTTTTGAATTACACTGTTTCATGAACTCAGTTATATTTTTACCCAACCTTGAGTTTTAACTGATATTTGAACTATTGTTTGAGCTGAGCATTTTCGTTTTCATTGATGCCCGAGGGGCTTATTATTATTTTGGACTGATTGAGGCCGAGGGCCATGATTGAGGATCTGATGAGTGATGTGAGGAGGCTTTCAGGCCTCGAGTGATGCGAGGAGGCTTTTAGGCCTCAAGTGATTGGTGAGGAGGCTTTTAGGCCTCGAGTGTTATGTGAGGAGGCTTTCAGGCCTCGAGTGTATTATGAGCAGGCTTTCAGGCCTCGAGTGTATTATGAGCAGGCTTTCAGGCCTCGCATTGATATTGTTCAGGCTTTCAGATGGCTTCGAGCCAAGTTGGGGAGGTTGCTGTTGATTAGCTGATCATACGGTTATGTGCTATGTTGTTTCCGTTTTGAGGTATGCTGGCGGATCAGTCCTGTTTGCAGAAAATGAGCCGAGGATGGCACGAGTGAAGCAAAATTTTGATAAAGGTCATATGGTGCTTCATAGATGTGAGGAAATAATAGGACGTCTTGAGTTGTTGCTGGTAAAGAATGCCAGTGTATAGAGAAGGAAGATGTTTGTTTGTATTAAGATGAGGTCGTATCCTGTGGTGTCAGAGTGCCAATGAGGCACATGTGGTTTTTGATAGCTGAGCAGGCTAAATGCAAGTTGAATAGAGTGAATGACTCTCGAAAATGGTTCTACATGTGATGATCAGGTGTTGTACGGTTGTGTATGTGGTTGGAGACTGTGTTTCCATTATAAAAGATCAAAACTTGTGGTATTTTATAATTATGGGATTCTATGTATCAGTGTCTGGAAAGTAATGGTAACGAATTTCAGATTCGCAGGAAGTTCTTCAGGGTAAAGTACTCTGGAATGTAGTATTTCTGGAAACGATTGAGAGAGTATTCAGTGTCCTATGGGTCTTAGTCAATGTGGTCTTATGTGCGAGTCTCGTGTGGTAAGCCTGGATTAAGGCATTGTGATGCTACAGTGAGGGAGAAATATCAAGTGGATGATGAATAAAAAGAGAAATTAGATAGATGGAATAGCCTGATAGTGGACGGAATCGGTATGGTAAGGATATGATTAACTCTCCGTATGTGTTCGAGGCAATGAGTTCGTACTGGTATTTTGCAACAAAGTTCTTGAGTTCTGACAGCTTGTTTAGCTTGGCCTAGTTAGAAGGATTCAGTCCTGGCAGTTTAGCTTGTGCAATGAAATTGGGAGAGAGAGTTCTTGATGAGTTTTACCGTGGTTTGAAGATGAGTATATTTTCTATGGGTATGTGAAGCATGGAATGTGTAACGATTCTTCTTCTAGATGGGATTGATGGAAGGTCTTGGCTGGATGGGTTACAGTTTAGTTCTGAAAAGAAGTTCATAAAATTCCTAGGCAACTGGTAGCCTCAGGTAACCAAGGAGATGGTACTGCTAATTGGAAGTGATTTGACGAGGGTATATGATTCATAAAAAGGGCAATGTGATTAAGTTGATGGCACTTCGGTAGTGTTGCGGCATTTTTCTTGATAGATCGACTGCTGATACCTGAGTGTGTTAGATGGCACAGGAGTATTTTAAGAATATCTTTTCGTGGAATGATTAGGTACTTGAGATGTAATATGTATTCATACGGCGGAATTGGGATCAGGTACAGTGATTCGTGTGCTATATGGAGTTAGAGATTGGGAGTTCTCGTGTTCAGGCTAAGTAGTGGTTGTGAATCGTGTGTATTGGTACCATTAGCGGCTATTGGGATTTGGAAGCCCGAGTGGATCTTTCTTTGCTTGGTATATTAAATTTTGGACATGATATGGGAGTGTAGACTAGATGTCTCCGTGTTGGGTTATTCTGGACTATTGTGCTATGGGCTATGTCGGAAAATGCCACAGGTTGCGTGGCGAGGCGCATAGGATTATGTTCTAGCAGAGTGGTTTGTATTCCAAAGACCAGCGGACGGCTGGCAAGGATTTCTTTTATTAATTGGGCCTTCGTAGCGGAAGTCAGTGCAAAGGTTTCTACCATTGATTCAGTTCCAGTATTGAGGGACCTTTCGGATACGTTCTTGTGGCCGGGTATGTCGCCGGGCGAGATTGTGGATTTCAGTATTGATTTGGTGTCGGGCACCGTATTATACGGCTCTGGCATGAGATATAGTAGTGGAAGGAGCAGCTTCAGTCTTCTTGGTAATGAGTTCGTTGGTAAGCTGACTGGATACGTGTTTAGCTTGAGTGGGCTTGGTTGGCCCGAATTGTATTGATGAAGGATAGGTTGATTCGATCGTTATTGAACCTGCTAGTGATCTGGGGAGATCTATGAGTTGCCTTTTCTGTACTATGAGGCGTTATGATTTTCGGATTGTGCTAGAGTTCTGTATCTTATAACGCTATATGTAGATATTATTATGCACTCAGTATTTTGTTGTAATGAGCAAATTTGGCTCGATGTGCATCTCCTTGTGAGATATATGTGTGGATCGGGTGGCACGCCGCCATGTGTATGTTATCTGGATCGGGTTGCACGCTGCAACAGTGTGATGTTCAGAATAGTTCTCCATATGTTACTTGGTATGCCTTGCTTCCTGGTTTCTGAGGAAAGTCGGTATTGGGTGTTGCTCGGCGAATAGCGCATCGGTTGTGTCCTTTCAGGATTTGATGGTGTATATTACTTGTTTCACCGTGGGTGTGATGGATTGCTTGATTTCAGACATCAATCTGTGCATGGCTGTCTATTTAGAGCATGGTGACTTGAGGTGCTTCATGTGCAACAGTGTTTGGATAGGATCGCGCGTTATGGCGAGGCCACGTGAAGTTATGACCTTTAGAGGAGGATTCAGGTACTCTATTTCTATGATGTGAGACAGGGTCTCAGCTTTGTGTTGTAATGGTACTGATGAGCTTGAGGTACAACTCTTTTGTTTGAGTCATTTGTCATGATTTGAGTATACTCAGACCGCCCATCATTGGTGCGTGGATTATACAAGTTGTGTCTTAGGCCTGTGATGAGGTGTCATATCACCAGGGTGGTGTGTTGAATTCGAGGTGATCGTTAGAGTCATTAATGAATGCGAACAGATGTGATTTCAGCTTGTTAGAGGGTTAATATCGAGGTTTGGCCCGGAAATCTGTTGTGGTATTAGTGAACAAGGAAGTGG
>MU787581.1:0-11444 GCA_026770625.1 Nicotiana glauca | reverse complement strand
AACCCGTAGTCCCAAATATAAATGTGCAGGGGGATCTCCCGGGAATCGAACCCGTAGTCCCAAATATAAATATGCAGGGGGATCTCCCGGGAATTGAACCCGTAGTCCCAAATATAAATGTGCAGGGGGATCTCCCGGGAATCAAACCCGTAGTCCCAAAGTAAACAAACAAGGGGGGGAGCTCCCAGAAATCAAACCCGTAGTCCCAATGTAAATGCACAACCAAAATCAGAGAATATTCAGAAATTGAAGTACAACAATACAAAGAAACAAATAATTCTGGCCTAACATGCTCCATGTAATTGCAATTAAGGGAAATTAAGAAAATAAGCAATTTGGATCAACTAACATACTTTTCTATATCGGCACAGACTATAATAGCAAGTAGAATAAAGCAATTACGAAAGAAAATTGGTTAAAATATTTTAATTAAAAATTTGGGGTTTCAACAATTATCTCAAGTACGTGCTCGTCACCTCAAGTACAAGGCATTCAATTACCAAATATCACATCCTAAGGGACAAAGTCCCCCACACAAGGTTAGACAAGCCACTTACCTCGAACCGGCTCAAAATTCAATCCAAAATCACGTTCTTTGCCACGTGTATTCGACTCCAAATTGCTCAAATCTATTCAATTAAATTGTATAATGTAAATAATAGTTCAAGTAATTGATTCTACAATTAAATTCTAAGCTAATACGCAAACTTTTGTAAAATGACCAAAATACCCCTCGGGCCCCACGTCTTGGAACCGAGTAAAATTTAATTTTCCAGAAACCTCGTACTCTCACGAGTCTAACCATACCAAATTTATAAAATTCCCATATCATTTCGACCCTCAAATCATTGATTCTATCCAAGAGGGTTTTCTACCCTTTTCAACAAAATTCTCAGATTAAACGTCAAAACTCGTAATAGATTCAGGTTATACAACCAAAATTGAGTTAAGTACACTTACCCCATTTTATACGGTGAAAATCGCTTCGATCCGAGCTCCATAGCTCCAAAAATGAGAAAAATAGCGGACTGCTCGAAATATACACTGTTAGTGATTTTCGCATCTGCGGTTACTGTTCACCGCAGGTGCGATTTTACTGTTCACCGCAGAAGCAAAAACACTGTTCATCCGCTTTTGCGGTTACTATTCATGACAGAAGCAGAAATACCAGTTTTGCCCCATAAAATTGCAACAGCTTTTTATTTCACTAAAATGCTATAACTCTAGCATACGAACTCGGAATTCGACGATTCTTGTTCCTATGAGTCACAAATAATAATACGAAGCTATTACTTTAATTGAAACACAATTTGGAGCTCATTTGCTCAGTTCAATATCCATTTCGCTCGTTAAACAATTAACTCATGTTTTGTGTCAAAAACCAAATCGCGACTTGATGAAATTAGACCAAACTTTCCAGATCAGTCCTATAATTTATGATTTAAATTCTTGAAGTCTCGAAATCAAATTTCGATCTCTATAACTAAAAATGGACCTTTGGATCATTACATGTTTATGCTCAAAACAACAAAAATCTTCCAAAAATGACCCGTTGGGCATCCGAAACACACCCGAGGCCCCCGAGACCTCAACCAAAATTTCCAACATATCCTATAACGTTATTCAAACTTGTTCCAATTATCAAAACACCTCGACTAACACCCAAATCATCAAATTACATCGAATTCAAGCCTAAGTTCTTTTAAAACTTCAAAAACACACATTCGATCAAAAACCCGACCAAAACATGTCCGAATGATTGAAATTTTGCACACATGTACCAAATTACATGACGGTGCTACAGCAACTTCCGAAGATCCGTTCCGACCCTCGGATCAAAATTTCACCTATCAACCGGAAATCGCCAAAATACTATCTTTCGGCATTTCTAGCCTAAATGAGTTACGGACTTCCAAAATGCATTCCGAACACACTCCTAACCCCGAAATAACCTAACGGAGCTAACGGAACCATCAGATTTCCATTCCGAGGCTGTCTTCACACAGTTCCGATTACGGACCATTTTTCAACACTTAAGCTCTCATTTAGGGATTAAGTATCCCAAAACACTCCGAATCCAAACACCGAACGTCCCGGCAAACCAAAATAGCATAAATGAACTTAGAGGAAGTAGTTAATAGGGGAACGGGGTGTAAATTCTAAAAATGACCGGCCGGGTCGTTACATCCTCCCACACTTAAACATTCGTTCTTCCTCGAACGACCATAAAGGACATACCTGAAGTACTAAAAAGATGAGGGTATTGGCTGCGCATATCCCGCTCGGTCTCCCAAGTTGCCTCCTCGACCGACTGACCCCGCCATTGAACTTTTACTGAAGCTATATCCTTTGATCTGAGCTTTCGGACTGCCTGTCCAATATTGCCACTGGCTCCTCAACGTAGGACCAATCCTTGTCCAACTGAACTGAGCTGAAATCCAACACGTACGACGGGTCACAGTCATACCTCTAGAGCATCAAAACATGAAATATCGAATGAACTCCTGCTAAGCTAGGAGGCAAGGGAAGCTCATAAGCAACCTCCCCAACTCGCTTCAAAATCTCAAAAAGGCCAATAAACCTCGGACTCAACTTCCCTTTCTTCCCAAACCTCATAAAGCCTTTCATAGGCGAAACACGAATCAGAACCTTCTCTCCAACCATATCGGAACCATCACGATCTCTTCCGTCCGAATAACTCTTCTATCCTGACAAGGCTATATAGAGTAAATCCTGAATCACTTTAAACTTTTCCAAAGCATTCTAAACCAAGTTTGTGCCCAATAATCCAACCTCACCCGACTCTAACCAACCCACCGGGTCTCTGGTGCTCATAATTAACTTGCTCACAGTTGGGGCACCGAGCTACAAATCCAACTAGGTTCTGAAAGATCCAACCTCACAACTGGATGGCAAAGGCCTGAACATCCATCGCCATAGGCCTCTCGATGCTGGTAAGTAATCCAAACTTCCCAAACTCTCTGCCTGGCAACTCAAAGCATCGGCCACTACATTGGCTTTGCCCAGGTGATACAGGATAGTGATGTCATAATCCTTACCGTAGTTCTAACCACCTTCTGTGGCACAAATTTAGACCCTTTTTGCTAGAACATATGCTGCAACTCCGGTGATCAATACAAATCTCACAAGGTACACCGTACAAATAATGACACCAGATTTTCAAGGCAGGAACAATAGCAGCTAACTCAAGGTCATGGACAAGGTAATTCTTTTCATGTATCTTCAACGGATGGTAACCTGAGCATAAGTCAATCTTAGAAAACACATATGCGCTCTGAAGCTAGTCAAACAGATCATCAGTACGAGGCAAAAGATAGTGGTTATTCACTATAGCCTTGTTCAACTGGCAATAATTAATAAACATACGCATGGAACCATCCTTATTTTTCACAAACAAGATAGGAGCACCCCCTAGGCGATATACAAGGCCGAATAAAATCATTATCAAGAAATTCTTGTAACTGATCTTTCAACTTAACTGAAGGTTTCACCTAATCCTTAGTCCATAACCTTAGGACAAGGCCGAAAATTCAAAATCTGACATTCATCATAGGGTCCGAATTACACATCATCACATTACATTAGTCTTATTTCAACACATTTCAACTTTTAATAGCGCTTAAATACTTCGAACTTGTTTTCTTCAGGATGTTACATTCTCCCACACTTAGGGTCATTCACTCTCAAATACATAACGTAACTTATCCCTTTATTCGCACATCTAAATGTCTCAAATTTTTCTAACTCCCAAATTCTTCAGAAATTTCGACAGAGCCTCCCTTGTAATTAGGCCTATCCACCTGCCAGAGTAACACCAAAACAACCCCTCACAACATATCCACAACCCAATGAAACAACACAATGTATATATCAATAATACTAATCTCTTCATTACAAGCATCACATTATCATAATGATATCTGGACATGAAACATGTCATCAGTATGCCCAAAACCTCGTCTCTGGCCATAATAGTTGTTCATAAATCACAGTCTTACCAATTAACCTTATGTTAACAAACAACTCATTTCAGACCTCCGCTTTACTCACAACGAGGCATCCATATCTCATAATTACTTACCCGAATTAACGAGTCACATTTAACACCACCTGGGCGCCCATCTCGTAGGCTATAACTCAATGTTTACAACACAAAAATGACTGAATATGAACAGAAAATACACAAGAATGGTCAAATAAGCCTAACAGGCATGTCTCCCATTTAAAATATAGTACAATTTTTTTTCATAAAATAAGAATATTTAAACACATAAACTTTTCACTGTCAGGGCCTTGTCCTTATATAACATCCACCGCAGCTTCTAGCTCGATTCAAAATATTTCACATTATATAAAAAAATTTGAGGATCTCATCCTCAACTCTGAATCACAAGTATTTGCACATTGTGCCACCTGAAATTTTTCATTTTCTTTATTTCTCTTTTCAATAATTTTCGTCAACGAGAATCACAACATATAATGAACCCTCATACCGATAGGGCATATAATTGAAAATTGAAATTAATTATCCTGAAATCACATCAAAACCCATTGTAGTAAGTAATAAAAAATAACTTTTAGCCTCATAGATATTTTTAGTGACCAACACATAATGATAGGGATAGTTATCTCCATATAATATCCCAGCGTGAGTATTCACGTAAGTAGATCTCAGGATTACGAAGCTCACTCATGAGTGGAGCATATTAAGAGGACTTGCCTCAGTTTTCAAAACCAAATCAAGCTAAGGAAAAAAATCCTTTTTATAAAAACTAAAATTATAGTTGTAATGACACCATCTGGTGTAGTAGTCTCGGCCACATTATAGCAATTATATCAATGGGTCGGGCATCCACCTCTTAGGCGCCATCTACCCATTCGTTCTCCATCTCTAACTTCTAGCGTATGTAGATTAGTAACTATAATGGAGTGTGTTGACTGTGTGTTCTGATGAAATAGATTTCTTCCAAGTCTGGGATAATTTTTCATGATGTTCCTAGTATCACCACACTCATAACAACCCATCTGCAGTTCGGCTGCTCATACTGAGTCTGTGCCGGATAACTAGAATAACCATTTAAGGAATCCCATGCTAGTAGTGCATTAAAAGATAATTGTCCCATGAGAGTGCCCTGATTAACTGGAGTACTACGAGTATTCTGAAATCGTTTTCATTTCCCTGCTGATAATGAAATGTAGAATTATTATGGACATAGGAGTATCGAAAGTAACAACATTACCCCATACAAATCTCGGCTCTTACTCATATACAAGTTTCAGAGAACTTTTGAATACCACATAAATACATCTCATGCCAAATCTGATATGAAACATGACCCATAATTTGATCGTTGATAGTGGAATCCCTCCACTTGGTGCAAGGCCATAAGATACATCCTGATACTCCACAATACTAAACTTTATCGCTCGTATGTCACCATCATAAGACGCCTCAAGCCATTTGTTTGGCACATGTCCTTCTTAGGACAGTTAAACTTACTTCCTCCAGCATCTCAGATGCTAGTTGTACCCTTCGCTAAATAAGCATCTCATACGAACCGCATAGTCTTTATTACCACCAACTATCTTCAGGTCTACATCCACTTTGTGACTCTACCATTACTGCGATGATTAGGCAACTAAGTAAACCTTCTCAAGATCGTTCTTATAAACCATATGTCAGAACTTATTATACCCTCATGTGCTAAATTGAATGATCTCTCAGTACTTCTCCATTATTGATATGGATGACACGTGGTAACAATGGTTGAGCAAATTTTTGGCTCCCTTGTAATCCTTCTGTAGCATCACGAACCGTCGGCGCATACTTGATACCGAGTGCGCAATTTCAATACACGAGTGGATGCAAAAGAACATATGATATAGGCTCCAACTGAATAAATGACGCACGATAAGGAAGGAAATGAAGTGGAATTTTCCTAACGGTTACATAGCCTCTTATAGATAAGTACAGACGTCTCCGTACCGATCAGCGAGACTCTAATAAATCGACCTGTGTTCCGTGACTCCTATGAACCTAGAGCTCTGATACCAACTTGTCACGACCCTAGTTCACCAATTGTGAACACGTCATGACGGCGCCTAGTCTTCACGACTAGGTAAGCCTAACACAAATTGCGGAAGTAACAACATTTGCGAAATTTATAATCAAAAGCTAAATAATGTGAGTAATGTATACAGTTGACGCCTGGCACATACACTTTAACACTTTAAATTCTGAAACTATCCCAAGCACCCGGAAACCCACGGGCAACACATGCTAAGAGTAATACATAACACTGCTTTAATCATCTGAAAAGTCTATAACAAGGAAGAACAGAATAGCATCTAACTAACTAAAGGGGTAAAATGAGAGGGAGACTCTCCGGTCTGCGGACGCGGCAGATATAACTCAAGTCTCCGAAATGCTCCGTGCAGCTACTGATAATGCACCTACGTAGAGGTACCTGGATCTGCACATGAAAAACATGCGCGGAAGAGGCATGAGTACACCAGAGCGGTACTCAGTAAGTGCCAAGCCTAACCTCGGTTGGGTAGTGACGAGGAAGGTCAGGGCCCTACTGAGATAAACAAAATAAATGATAAGATAAAGGGGACAGTATAGATAAAGTCTACTACGAGAATCAAAACGGAATAAATAAGGAACGCCGTACAGAAAGCTGAAACAAAACAATACAAGGTAAATACTGCTCACAACATGCATGATAATCGGGGATCTCTTGGTATCCCAAGGATCTCTTGGTATCCTTAATAATAATTCAGGGATCTCTTGGTATCCTCAATAAAAATTCGGGGATCTCTTGATATCCCGAGGATCTCTTGGTATCCTCAATAATTATATACACATGTGCCAGGGATCTCTTGGTATCCCGCACTCCCAATTCAAAATATAAAACGTGCAGGGGATCTCCCGGGATACAGTCCCGTAGTCCCAAAATAAAAGTGCAGGGGGATCTCCCGGGAATCAAACTCGTGCTCCTAAATATAAATATGCAGGGAGATCTGCTGGGAATCGAACCCGTAGTTCCAAATATAAATGTGCAGGGGGATCTCCCTGGAATCGAGCCCATAGTCCCAAATATAAATATGCAGGGGATCTCCCGGGAATCGAACCCGTAGTCCCAAATATAAATGTGCAGGGGGATATCCCGGGAATCAAACCCGTAGTTCCAAAGTAAACAAACAAGGGGGGGAGCTCCCAGGAATCAAACCCGTAGTCCCAATGTAAATGCACAACCAAAATCAGAGAATATTCAGAAATTGAAGTATAACAATACAAAGCAACAAATAATTTTGGCTAACATGCTCCACGTAATTTCAATTAAGGCAAATTAAGCAAATAAGCAATTTGGATCAATTAACATACTTTTCTATATCGGCACAGGCTATAATAGCAAGTAGAATAAAGCAATTACGAAAGAAACTCGGTTCAAATATTTTAATTAGAAATTTGGGGTTTCAACAATTAGCTCAAGTACGCACTCGTCACCTCAAGTACAAGGCATTCAATTACCAAATATCACATCCTAAGGGACAAAGTCCCCCACACAAGGTTAGACAAGCCACTTACCTCGAACCAGCTCAAAATTCAATCCAAAATCACGTTCTTTGCCACGCGTATTCGACTCCAAATGGCTCAAATCTATTCAATTAAATTGCATAATGTAAATAATAGTTCAAGTAATTGATTCTACAATTAAATTCTAAGCTAATACGCAAAATTTTGTAAAATGACCAAAATACCCCTCGGGCCCCACGTCTCGGAACCGAGTAAAATTTAATTTTCCAGAAACCTCGTACTCTCACGAGTCTAACCATACCAAATTTATAAAATTCTCATATCATTTCGACCCTCAAATCATTAATTCTATCCAAGAGGGTTTTCTACACTTTTCAACAAAATTCTCAGATTAAAGGTCAAAACTCGTAATTGAAGTATACAACCAAAATTGAGTTAAGTACACTTACCCCATTTTATATGGTGAAAATCGCTTCAAAAATCGCTTCGATCCGAGCTCCATAGCTCCAAAAATGAGAAAAATAGCGGACTGCTCGAAATATACACTGTCAGTGATTTTCGCATCTGCGGTTACTGTTCACCGCAGGTGCGATTTTACTGTTCACCACTTCTGCGGTACTGTTCATCGCAGAAGCGAAAACACTGTTCATCCGCTTTTGCAGTTACTGTTCATCGCAGAAGCGGAAATACTAGTTTTGCCCCAAAAAATTGCAGCAGCTTTTTTTTCACTAAAAATGCTATAACTCCATCATACGAACTCGGAATTCGACGATTCTTGTTCCTATGAGTCACAAATAATAATACGAACCTATTACTTTAATCAAAACACAATTTAGAGCTCATTTGCTCAGTTCAATATCTATTTCGCTCGTTAAATAATTAACTCATGTTTCGTGTCAAAAACCAAATCGCGACTCGATGAAATTAGGCCAAACTTTCTAGATCAGTTCTATAATTCATGATTTAAATTCTGGAAGTCTCGAAA
Organism: Nicotiana glauca; assembly: GCA_026770625.1. Taxonomy (NCBI): domain Eukaryota; kingdom Viridiplantae; phylum Streptophyta; class Magnoliopsida; order Solanales; family Solanaceae; genus Nicotiana; species Nicotiana glauca. The sequence goes on along the minus strand of MU787581.1, from coordinate 2,898 downwards.
TCAAATTTCTATCTCTAGAACTAAAAATGGACCTTTGGATCATTACATGTTTATGCTCAAAACAACAAAATCTTCCAAAAATGACTTNCTATAACGTTATTCAAACTTGTTCCAATTATCAAAACACCTCGACTAACACCCAAATCATCAAATTACATCGAATTCAAGCCTAAGTTCTTTTAAAACTTCAAATACACACATTCGATTGACTTGAAATTTTGCACACATGCCCCAAATGACATGACGGTGCTACAGCAACTTCCGGATATCCGTTTTGACCCTCGGATCAGAATTACACCTATCAACCGAAAATCGTCAAAATACTAGCTTTTCGCATTTCTAGCCTAAATGAGCTACGGACTTCCAAAATGCATTCCGAACACACTCCTAACCCTGAAATAACCTAACAGAGCTAACAGAACCATCAGATTTCCATTCTGAGGCCGTCTTCAAACAGTTCCGATTACGGACCATTTTTCAACACTTAAGCTCTCATTTAGGGACTAAGTGTCCCAAAACACTCCGAATCCAAGCACCGAACGTTCCGGCAAATCAAAATAGCATAAATGAACTTAGAGGAAGCAGTTAATAGGGGAATGGGGTGTAAATTCTAAAAACAACCGGCCGGGTCGTTACAGTATATTCTTGGTAAGGTCATTTAGCTATTGATTGGCTTCTAGGACAACTCTGGGTACGTTCGAGGACGAGCGTTTGTTTAAGTTGGGGAGGATGTGACGACCCTACCCGTCGTCTCATGTGTTACTGTCCTGTTTTTCCCGTTTATTGCTTCTTCATATTTCATTATCGGTATGTGGTGTGTGAGAGTTTATTTTCAATGGTTTTGATAAGAAATGGGGCACTTAGTCTCTTTAAGGAAGGCTTAAGTTGGAAAAGCCAATCGGATGTTGACTTGTGAGTTATAGGGCTCGGAATTGATTTCCGATGATTTGGTTAGCTTCGGGGGATGATTTGTGACTTAGGAGCGTGATCAGAATTTAATTTGGAGATCTGGTGTAGAATTAGGCTTGAATTGGCGAAGTTAGAATTTTGGCAAATTCCGGTTGATAAGTGAGATTTTGATCCGAGGGTCGAAATGGGATTCCGAGAGTTGCTGTAGCTTTGTTGGTGATTTTGGATATGTGTGAAAATTTTCAGGTCATTCGGGCATCGTTTGGTTGGGTTTTTTATCGAATGCGCATTTCGGAAGTTTTTAAGAAACTTCGGCTTTGATTTGATGAAATTTGAGCATTTTGATTTTAACGATAGTGTTTTGATGGTTCGAGCAAGTTCGAATAAGGTAATAGAACATGTCTGTGCTTTTGGTTGAGGTACCGGGGGCCTTGGGGTGAGATCGGGTGTTGAAACGAGAGTTTTTGAAGTTTGTTTCAGGTCTGCATTTCTTTCATCTGGCATTTCCGCTTCTGCGGAAATGGACCGCAGAAGCGGTTTCGCAGAAGCGGGTAAGGGAGCGCAGAAGCAATTTCGGTATGGGCTGAGAAGGTCCGCAGAAGCGGAACTTGGTCCGCATTAGCGGGTTCGCAGGAGCAGAAATCGAGTCACAGAAGTGGTTCTAGTGGGGGCTTGACCTTTCCGCAAAAGCGGACAAGAGTCCACATAAGCGGTCTCGCAGAAGGGAGGGGTGAGGCGCAGAAGCGGAAGGGCGGTCCATGGCAGGCTCTGCAGAAGCGGACGTGGGGACCGCACGGGCGGTTCCACTAGTGCGTTATCTGGACCACAGAAGTGGTCGTGGCACTTAAGTGACTTCCGCAGAAGCAGAATAATTGCCGCAAAAGCGGTAACCGCAGAAGCAATTGGTGCCGCAGAAGCAAAAAGACCTGGGCCGAAGCTTTTAATTTAACCTTCGCGAATTTTTGAAGAGCATAACATTTCCACTTCGGTCTAAGAGGGTTTTGGGCGATTTTTGAAGAGGGTTTCTAGGGCTATCATCAGGTATGGATTCTTGGACTTAGGCTATGATATTATGGTGTATAAACATGGATTAATACTAAAAACCCAAGGAATTAAAGGTTAAAAATGGAGGTTAGGGCTTGATACTTAAAAGAGTTTAAACTAGTGATTGGAGGGTCTCAAATGGACTCCAATTCTTGTGAATTTGATATGTATAGAATCGTGGCGAGATAAGGATCGTATTGATGTAAAATTTTCTGGATTTTGAGAAGTGGGCTCGGGGCTCGGGTTTTGCTAGTTTCGAGATTTTTGCTATATTTTGATTGTTTTCGATTGGGTATTGTTCCCATGGCATAGTATGATGTATTCGCTCTGATTTTGGTTAGATTCGACGCGCGAGGAGGCCGAATTGAGGGGCAAAGGCATCGCGAGCTAGAGATTTCGCCGGTTCGAGGTGAGTAATACTTGTAAATGATATCCTGAGGGTTTGAAACCCCGGATTTGCACATCATAGTGCTTTATTGAGGTGACTTGCACGCCGGATATGAGCGTGGGGTAGAGCACCGTTGGGGATTTGTGACTTGGTCCGCCCCGGTTGTTGATTTTACCGCGTATTTGACTATGATGTGTTGTTTTTCACTATGACTTGGTCTTATTTCCATATTTGGGGCTTATTGCCGACTGTCTGAACTCATTGTGAATGAACTCAGCTATGTTTTTACTCAACCTTGAGTTTTAACTGATATTTGAACTATTGTTTGAGCTGAGAATTTTCGTTTTCATTGATGGCCGAGGGGCTTATGATTATTTTGGACTGATTGAGGCCGAGGGCCATGATTGAGGATCTGATGAGTGATGTGAGGAGGCTTTCGGGCCTCGAGTGATGCGAGGAGGCTTTCAGGCCTCGAGTGATGCGAGGAGGCTTTCAGGCCTCGAGTGATTGGTGAGGAGGTTTTCAGGCCTCGAGTGTTATGTGAGGAGGCTTTCAGG
>MU787576.1:83174-108115 GCA_026770625.1 Nicotiana glauca | reverse complement strand
AAATATCTCACATAGGGAGATGCACATCGAGCCAAATTTGCTCATTATAACAAAATATCGAGTATCGATCGTAAGCATACTGAGTGCATAATGATATCTACTTATAGCATTGTAAGCTACAAAACTCAACTTCCATTATGAATCTCGATAGCACCGCACTATATGGGCCCACAGTCCGAAAATCATAACGCCTCACAGCACTGAAAAAGCAACTCATGGATCTCCCCAGATCACTAGCAGGTTCAATAACGATCGAATCAACTTATCCTTCATCAATACAATTCGGGGCCAACCAAGCCAACTCAAGCTAAACACGTATCCAATCAGCTTACCAACAAACTCATTACCAAGAAGCCTGAAGCTGCTCCTTTCACTACTATAACTCATGCCGGAGCCGTGCGATATGGTGCCCGAAACCAAATTAGTACCGAAATCCACAATCTCGCCACGTGACATGCCCGGCCACAAGGAACGCATCCAAAAAGTCTCTCAATACCGGAACTGAATCAATGGTAGAAACCTCTATATTGACATCCGTCACAAAGGCACAATTGAGGAAAGCAATCCTTCCCAGCCGTCCGCTGGTCTTTGGAACACAACCATTCTGCTAGAACATAGTCCGATGCACCTCGCCACGCAACATGTGGCATTTTCCAACATAACCCATAGCACAATAGTTTAGAATAACCCAACACTGAGACAACCAGTATACACCCTAATATCATATCCAGAATCTAATATACCAAGCAAAGAAAGATCCACTCGGGCTTTCAAACCCCCAATAGCCGCTAACGGTACCAATACACACTATCCACAACCACTACATATCCTGAACATGAGAACTCCCAGTCTCCAACTCTACATAGCATACAAATTACTATACCTGATCCCAAATTCTGCAGTATAAATACATATTACACCTCGAGTAACCAATCATTCCACGAAAGATATTCTAAAATTCCCCCTGTGCCACCAAACAAACTCAGATATCAACAGTCGATCTATCAAGAAAATGGCGCAACACTACCAAAGTGCCATCAACTTAATCACATTGCCCTTTTTTCTGAAACATATACCCTCGTCAAATCACTATGATTAGCAATACAATTTCCTTAGTCATATGAGGATCATTCACCCTAATCATCTGAAGCTCGATCCTCCAATCACCTAAACATGCTCATGCTACTTAAGATTCTAATGACTCTCCATTCAGAACCAAACCGTAACCTCACACACAAAAATTCCAATTCTCCATAATATATCGCATATACCATACCACACTAGGATAACATGAGAACTTCATCTCCCTTTTCCTAACCAGAAACATCTATGTATTCCTCTAGTCAAGAACTCTCAATTAATCCCATCTAGAAGGGAAATCACTACACATTCCATGCTTCACATGCCCATAGGCAATATATACTTCTCTAAACCACGGTAAAACTCATCAAGAACTCTCTCTCCTAATTCCATTGCACAAGCTAAACTGCCAGGACTGAATCCTTCTACCCGAACCCAGCTAAGCAAGCTGTCAGAGCTCAAGAGCCTTGTTGCACAATACCAGTAAAAGCTCATTACCTCGAACACATACAAAGAATTAATTATATCATTACCATACCGATTCAGTCTACTATCAAGCTATTCCATCTATCTAATTTCTCCTTTTATTCATCATCCACTTGATATTTCTCCCTCGCTGTAGCATCACAATGCCTCAATCCAGGCTTACCACACGAGACTCGCACATAAGATCACACTGTCTAATACCCATGGCCACTGAATACTCTCTCGACCGTTCCCATAAATACCACATTCCAGAGTACTTTACCCCGAAGAACTTCCTGCGAATCTGAAATTCGTTACCATTACTTTCAAATACTGATACATAAAATCCTATAATTAACATAAAATACCACAAGTCTTGATCTTTTCTAAATGAAAACATATTCCCTAGCCACATACACAACCTTAAGACACCTGATTATTACATGCCAAATCTTGAACACAATAAAACCATTCTTGAGAGTTATTCACTCTTACACAACTGTAAATTATCTGACTTAACGAACAGAACTACTCGTGCTTTATTAGCACTCTGACACCGTAGAACACGATCCCATACCAATACAAACAACCATTTTCCCTTTCTATACACTGAGCATTCTTTACCAGCAACCAGCTTAAGACATCCTATTATTTTCACACATCTACGAAGCATCGTATAACCTTTATCAAAATTTTCCTTCACACGTGCCATCCTCGGCTCAATTTCTACAACCAGAACAGATCGGCCAGCATACCTCGAAACGGAACCAACAGAGCACATAACCGTGCAACCAGCTAATTAGTAGCAACCTCCCCAACTTGGCTCGAAGCCATCTATCAGAACACATTCAAAAACCCATAATACTTTTACTCTAATGATGCCAAATATTATAGTGAGATTAGACTCAAATCATCTACTAGTTTATGAAAACACCGATCATCTGGTACTGAAATCCTCTGCAAACCTCGTATTCATTTCCACCTCAATTGAGTCCACTCTCTAAGCGACCCAAATTCTCAAATTTCAACACATACCCTTCAATTACACATGAGATCTTCTAACATACACACAAGGTTCATACCACGCAAGAACACTTCGCAGGAGATAATCCACCTGCTTTGCCTCGATTTAGTATTTCAGCACACCTCCTACCGTCATACACATAATACAACCAATTTAGTCTTCCTGAGTCTGAACTCATACCGCCACAAGTATTGCACTTAACTTTCCAACTAGGAGATACAAAAATATTCTTCACGCGCCCATGACTCGGGCTACACAACAGATCACAATCGGAACCGAGCACTTATCAGTCATCTATCATCCAGCAGACTTCTTCGTCACCACCAGGTCGTACAGATACATCTCGTAGCACTAACATACTCATCACATGGATACCTAACCGCCATTCTGGCTAATAAGGACAATACTGACATATAAATTCAACATATTTGGTCACACAATCAGCACCTCAGTGCTCGATCCATGTGCTAAGATCCGGCCTCAAGTCCTCTAGACTGGCCCAGCATACTCACAAGGATTACCTCTCGCCCCTCAATCAGGAAATCATAAGCCATCAAGGTACATATAATACTGAGCGCTCACGTGCACATACAGACGTGTGGAAGGAATTTCAAGAGTTATATCTCAAGTTGAATCAAGTACGCACGATAAGGATTCCAAGAATGGGAAGTTTTCCTAAAGGTTCTGCAGCCTCTCGAGGATAAATACAGACGTCTCCGTACCGATCCGCGAGACTCTACTAACCGGCTCATGACTCATGAGGCCTAGTAACATAGGCTCTGATACCAACTTATCATGACCCCAATCCCGGTCGTGATGGCACCCAATACCATTGCTAGGCAAGCTCGACCATTTAACACCCTCAAACTGAGCATGAAGCTCAATACCAGTTAATTAACTATTTATAATAGATAACAAGGCAATACTGAGAATTTTGATAACACCAATAAAACTCCCAAAGACTTGGGATCATGAGTCTAGAGCTTCTAATAACACGGAATAACAATCATCAATAATACAGATGTTCTAAAATGCGGAAATGATAAAAAAGATAGGGGAGGAGTCGGGTCATGCGGATGTCAGGCAGCTACCTCGACAACTCCTGAGAAGCTGTGAAAGCAGCAAATAGCTCGACTATGCTCCCGGAACACCTGAATTTGCACACATGGTGCATGGAGTAAAGTGAGTACTTCCAACTCAGTGGTAATAGACATATATAATGGCTGACAGTAAGAAATCTTGAAATATAACAATGCAAAGCTACAACCAATAATTCTACACATTTAACTGTGGAATAACCACAAATAATGACAGATAAATAGATAGATATTGATGCATGGATGCAATGCAATGCACATGACCGTTGAGGCGCGCAGCCCGATCCATTTGGGTACCCGCGCTCACTGTGGGGGTTCAGACTCCGGAGGGGCTCTTACAGAGCAAGCGCAATATCATCATAGGATTCGTTGTGGCATGCAACCCGATCCACAATCAGTCCAGTTATATGCATGCAAGCTACACGGGCACAGTCAAATTTATCATTTTCAGTTCCAATTATCAGGAATTATAGCTTAAGTGTTTAAAACCTTAGAAACTTACTATTCATTTCGAGACAAGGTTTAACTCAGGATAAACATCATGGAAACCGTGATAGTAATCCCTAAGGGATCCAAGTAATCGGCATACAGCCCAAATATACTCATAACAATCCAAGTAGGATGTTTACCAACCAATTTCTAGCCAATGACACAGTATGAACATCACTCGGACGGACTAAGCCATAGTCCCCAATCACAAATTACCCTGCACTCACTGTAGAGTACGTGTCTCGCCTCAATATAGCATCACAGTGTGATATACCGGGGTTTCAAACCCTCAGGTCATCATCTACATCTATTACTCACCTCAAACCGACCACAAGACTAGTCCGCTAAGTCTTTTCCTCTCCAATCAACCTCCTCGCGCGCCGAATCTAATCAAAACCATAAGGAATACGTTATAATAAGCTAATGGAATATAACCCAATTGAAAGAACTCGAAAAATACCCAAAAACACGAAGTTAGCAAAACCCGAGCCTCGAGCCCACTTCTCAAAAAATTATAAAACTCATATTACCGGATTCCTCGTCTCGCCACGAGTCCATACATACCAAGAACTCCCAAATCCGAGCTCAAATGACCTATAAATTTCCAATTTGAAATATCAAAAACTCAAGCCCTAGCTTTACCCCTTTTTAATGAATTTCAACCAATTCCCATATTAAATCTAACATAATCTCGTGAATTTAGGCCAAGAAACTTACCTCTAATCATTCCTCCTTGAATCTCTCTTCAAAAATTGCCTCAAAGCTCCCAAAGCTCGCTCAAAAAAGGTGAAAAATACATAACCCTCGCGGATGAAAAATGATATTTTAAACCTTCTGCCCAGGTCAATTTTTGCTTATGCGGATCCAATACTGCCTCTGCGGTTACCGCTTTTGCGGAAGTTATTCCGCTTCTATGGAAGTCACTTAAGTGCCACGACCGCTTCTGCGCCTCACCGCTCGCTTCTGCGCTTATGCGGACCCTTGTCCGCTTCTGCGAAAAGGTCAAGCCCCTACTAGAATCGCTTCTGCGACCTCCCCGCCGCATCTGTGGAACCGACTATGCGTCCCTTTTCCCGCAGATGCGGAAATGACAGAACCAGCAAACTCCAAAACATTCAACAAACTCCAAACTCTCCGTTTAATCACCCGAACTCACCCCGAGGCCTCCGGGACCTCAACCAAAAGAACAGACATGATCTATTACTTTATTCAAACTTGTTCAAATCATCAAATCACCATCGTTAACATCAAAAATCATCAAATTTCCCCAAATCAAAGACTAAGTTCAACCAAAACTTCCGAAACTCGCATTCGATTAAAAACCCGACCAAACGATGTCCGAATGACCTGAAAATTTGCACACATATCCAAAATTACCTAACAAAATTACAGCAACTCTCAGAATTCTATTCCGACCCTCGGATCAAAATCTCACCTAACGACCGGAATCCGCCAAAATTCAAACTTCGCCAATTCAAGCCTAATTCTACACTGGACCTCCAAATTCAATTCCGATCGCACTCCTAAGTCACAAATCATCCCCCGAAGCTAACCGAAACACCGAAAATCAAATCTGAACCTTCTAACTCATAAGTCAAACTCTGGTTGACTTTTCCGACTTAAGTCTTCCTTAAAGAGTCTAAGTGTCTCCTTTCTTATCAAAACCAGTCCAAATAAACTCTAACACACCACATACTGCTAGCGAAACATGAAGAAGCATAAAATGGGGGAAATGGAGCAGTAACACATGAGACGACGGGTCGGGTCGTCACAATTTGACCAAATCCAAAACCGAAGCCGAGCGAGCGACGACGACGATGGCGTGAGGCTTGCCTTCTTCTCAACTCTTTAAGAGTTAAAAGAAGAGAAATTGCTTATATACCCATAAAAAATCTCTTCCTCTTCCAATATGGGACAATGTCCATTTTCCAACGGGGAAAACTTAAATTTTCACTCAAAAATTTCATTTCCCTCCATTTCTCATTTACCCTATTTTATGTATTTAATATGTTCAGTACAAAATCCCAACAATAACCATGCATATTTCTCAGATAAATTTACTTTAGCCTTATAGGGATTGTCATTCCCAACCCTTTTCCGACATTGAGAAGCATGGTGTCTAGGTTTGCCACACACAAAGCAATTGTCTTTTGTCTTGAAGGTTTAATTGCTGGTTTTGGGCTTATAACCATTTCTTTTATCGTACTTGTTGTTTGATTTGTTCTGCCGCTTGTTGTCCTCCACAAGACTGATTCTTGTAGCAATCTCCTTTCCTTTGTGCTTCAATTGTTGATTGTAGTCACTCCAAGATTTGGGAAGTTTTTCTATAAGCATAGCAGCAACAAACTGTTTGAGCAGAGAGATATCTTTAGATTTGAGATCTTCAATCAACTTGTGATATTTGTTGATTTGTGCAGTTATGTCCTTGTCCTCCGTCATCTCCCACTTGTAGTAATTTTCAATTACAAACTTTTGTTTAGTAGCATCTTCAGCAGTGTACTTTGTTATCATTAACTCACAAATTTCTTTTGCCTCCTTGTAGGAAACATAGACATCGAACAACTCGTTAGAAAGAATAGAAATTATAGTATGTCTACATACCTTATTAGCATGAACCCATTGGTACATATGAATGGAAGCTGCTTCAGTTGGCTTAGGATCAGTAAGTGAAAAAGCAACTTCATGCATGTCCAAAATAGAATGTACGCGTTCCTGCAAGCGCTTAAAATTATCTCCACCAAAAATCTCAATTTTTGAAACATCAGGAAAATGTTTGGCATAGGTAATTGGTGATGGAATAGCAACATAAACAATTGGTGTAGCAGGTGTAGTAGCATCAACAACAATGCTAGTAGTGTGATTCTCCGTAATAACAACGTAAAAATATCCTTAAGATTGTTGGAAAAAAATTGATGAATATGGACAATATGAATTTAGCTTGAGGCGTGTCAATGACACTATGCTTAAAGATATTTCACCCACACCGCGATAAATATTATGAGGCATATTTTTCGGGATTCAACAAGCTCTTTTGGTATAACTAGGAGTAGAAACAACAAAGATTGTATAAAAGAAAATCCAGCACAAAAAAAAAAAAAAAAAATTTTCACGCACATTCTCAAATGAACACAAAAAGATATATTTATATATATTCCAAAAGTAATATGGATCTGAGGAAAGTTAAAGCCATTAAGGCTTAAGGCCAAAACGTCAAAGCCATTTAAATGTACAGATTTCAAAACGTAAAGTCATTGAAACCTATCATATGCCAAAACGTTAAAATCACAGTAATTAACTTCAATCATCATTTTTTAATGTTTTCAAATTTGTAATTGAAAAATATTCCGTCAGTTACAATTGTATTAAGACCCATTAATATTATATTAAGATATTGAACCTAGACATAATTTTAAATATTTTTTTTGGAATATTAAAATATTTTTCTTAATACTTCCTTTTGAGGAAACAAATCTTGCTTGAATTTCGGAGAAAGGGTTTCAGTGGAAAAAAGTATAAACTAAGGATCTAATTGATCTGATGAAACCGAGAAGGATTATTGACTAAGATCTCAAACCATATTCTTGTTGTCATTTCTACCTTTTTAATAAAAGCCTTTACTTATAAAAAAAAAAAAAATCCCTCCGTTTCATATTAAATGAGGTATTTTCCTTTTTAGTCTGTTTCAAAATAAATGACACATTTTTAAATTTGAAAATAATTTAATTTTAAACTCTTTCATTTTATCTTTTTTGCCCTTAATGAGAAGCTTTTATAGTCACACAAATGACATGGTCCCACAAACGTTTTACTCCTTAAGCTTTTAGGACCACAACTTTCAAAAGTCTTCTTCTCTTTTCTTAAACTTCGTGCCGAGTCAAACTACCTCAAACAAAATTTAAAAGAATTTATTTAAATTTTTATGAGAACATAAAAATAATACTTTATTTTTAAATTGTTTTAAATTTATTTAAGGGAGTAATATTCTTGTTCTCATTTATTTAACATGCATACAAAATTGTCATTGCCTTACCCATCCACGCTAGTGCAAATATTTGTGCAAATAATAACACATTTGATGCTAGTCAATTTTTATACAACAGCTACTGCTATCTCAACGAAGTAAGCTGGGATCGACTCTATGAATCTTCACTAACGGTTCCAAAAAGAATGACTTCTTTCTAAATTAGAAAATAAATTTAACTTAAACTTTCAATTCTACCCTCAGTAAGAAATTTTTATAGCCACACAAATACTCTGGCATGTTTAGCAACACAAGTTTCAAAAGAATTAAGCCACACAAATATTATGGTTTGTTTAGGACTACAAATTTAAAAGTCTTCTTTTATGTTTTAAACTCCGTGCCGAGTCAAATTGGTTCATATAAATTGAAATGTTAGTTGCCTGTTAATTTAGAGTAAAATTTATCATGGTGAATATGTGGCATTGATAATTTGATACACATTTGGTCTTTTGGCAGGTTTCATCTGCTTTATTTCGCAAGGACATTGACAATCTTCTGGATTTCATAGAGAGGCTGAAGAATGGACGAGATCAAATTTCTCTTGACACAGATGAAATTGAAAATCTGAAAATGTTGCTGAGATTTATGTCTTCATTTTTATTTCATTCCTGGTGGTTTTGGTGCCGAAATATCTTGCGTATTATATGAGCTTCATGATCTGGTTCAATCACTTTTTAATCTGAGTGGAGATGACATGTTGCGCAAGTTGACGGTCGATGTCGCTCCTTGCCTCCTGGAAAAAATGGAAAGTTGTCTCAGCTCATATCATAATTCTGAACCAAGTGCCACTATGACTGAGGATCAGTTGGTTGAACTTTTGGACGCCCTCCTCGTGTATCTCCATGATCAATCCAAGTTTGTAGCTGAGTTGATTTGCCCGTTAAGGACTGAATATGAGGTTCTTCAGAATGTATGTGGTAATTTAAGAGATTTCCATGGGCTAAAAGTAAATAATTACGTTGAGTATGAGACAATTGAATATCTCTTACCTCAGTTTCAACTTATGGCTGAGAGAGTACGACACTTCTGTTTTGCCTTTTTGGCATCTCGGTTTGGTATGATAGATGATGTCCCTCAAGTCAAGCTAGCTCATCTGCTTCTGGAGATTGTTCCTGTTCTGCTGGAGGTTATGCACGTATGTTGTACAAATTTGAAAGCTTCAAAATCAGCAGAAGTTGGACACTTCAATAAGCAGCTCTTAAAAGCCTCTCTAGACATTCTTAGAGAATATCTGATTCATCTACAAGAGCATAGGGTTAATGTTATTACTCTTAGCACTTCAGCTCAAAACTTTCATATCATGATAGAGTTTCTATTGATTATTCTTACAGATGTGCCCAAAGACATTATTCATTACGACAAACTGTTTGTATTCTTGTCACGTGTTGTAGCTCTTACCAGAGATGTATCCATTCTTGTTCGCAACTTAGAAGAGAACTTAAGGAATGAAGAGAATACGAATGAAATAAGTTATGCAAGTCTAGATTTGCTGGAAAATATTGAATTCCTGAAGGAAGATCTCAAACATGTTTTCTTGAAAGCCCCTGAAGAATCATATCAGCTTTGCTTCCCCAAGAGCGATTGATCACTCTTCATGAATCTTCTACTCATAAACTTAGATGGTTTGCTCAATTTCAATGCTTATGCAGTTGCTTTGATAAAGGAAAAAATTGGGTTGGTGAAAGAATACCCACGATTCATAAGATCGTTTTTTGGGAATGTTGAGCAAGAATTGAATAGGGATCTTTGGACTCGTGTTCTAGATGTGGCATATGAGGCAGAACATGTCATCAATTCAATTCTTGTCAGAGATCATGGTCTCTTGCAACTTGTTTTTTTTCTACCTGATACCATAGAAAAGATCAAGCTTATCAAGAAAGAGGTACAGGAAAACATGAGTCTTATTGTTGTAAACTCTCCCAACAAACCAGTTGAAACAAAGTCATAAAAAAAGCAAGTTGGGCAAATAATTGTAGGCTTTGAGGAGGAGAAAAACCTGATAATTTCACAACTTACCAATGGACTAGCAGAGCTAGACGTTATTTCGATCATTGGCATGCCTGGTGCAGGTAAAACTACTCTTGCGTACAAAGTATTCAATGATAAGTCAGTTATTAGTCATTTTGATATTCCTGCATGGTGCACAGTCGACCAAGAGTATGACAGCAAAAAGGTTTTGCATAAAATTTTTAATCAAATCACTGGTTCAGATGCCGAATTTACTGAGGATTTTGATGTTTATGATGAACTTCGAAAAAAGTTGCACGGTTTGAGGTACCTTATTGTTTTGGATGACTTGTGGGATACTAAAGCATGTGACGAGCTAACAATGTCTTTTCAGGATTTTCATAAAGGAAGTAGAATCATTTTAACAAGTCGAAAAAAGAAAGTGGCTTTGCATGGAAAACGTCATAGTGATCCTCTTAACCTTCGATTGCTACGACAAGAAGAAAGTTGGGAGTTACTAGAGAAAAAGGTATTCGGAGAAGAAAGTTGCCCTGATGAACTAAGGGATGTTGGAGAATAAATAGTCCTAAAGTGTGACGGTCTTCCTTTGGCACTTGATCTGATTGGTGGAGTCATAGCGAAGATGGAAAAGAAAGAAGATTTGTGGCTGGAAGTTTTAAATAATTTGAAATCTTTTAAGAATGTGGGGGAGGTGATGGAGGTTATAGAGTTAAGTTATGACCATTTGTTAGATCACCTAAAGCCATGCTTGGTCTACTTCGCAAGCTATCCAAATCTCTCAATTGAAAGACTTATGGAGTGCCAAAGGGTTTGTGGAACAAAATGACATGAAGAGTGTGGAAGAAGTATCGGAGTCTTATGTGGATGAGTTAATTTCTAGTAGCTTGGTAATACTTTTCAATGAGAGAGGTATCAAAATTCATGATCTTGTGCATGATTTTTGTTCGAGAAAAGCTGAAAAGGAAAAGTTGTTTGGCTTTGTAAGTTCAAGTGATCCATCCTCTTCTTCAGATCTGATGCCACGGGGACTGACCATTCATTATGATGGTTTAGACAAAAATCCTTGAAGTTAGAGACGGATGTATATCAGGATCTTCCCGAAAACTGTCACCTAAGACACTTGAGGCATCTTAAAAGGTTGGAGCTGCGCTTAATAATTTTGACAGATTCTTTGCTGAATGAAATAGGCATGCTTGTTCATTTGAGGTGCTTAATCATTCGAACAGAGGCAAGAGCTTTCCCTCCATCATTTGCAAACCTCTTGAATCTGGAAACTCTGGTGGTGTTTAATGGTTCATCAGCAATGGTAATATCACCTAGTATTTGGAGTCTTCCAAAGCTACGACATCTGAGAATGAGTAGTTTTTATCTCTTTGAACCGACCATCGACAAACCAACAGTGTTAGAAGAGGAGTCGAAGTTAGAGAATATTACATAATCCCACCATCTTCTGTTTGGAAGACAGAAAGGAGATATTCAAAAGGTTTCCCAATCTTCGAAGCCTTAAATTCAGCATTGACATACCAAGGAATTTCAGATCAGATGCAATAGACGAGGAAATTTGTTTTCCAAGATTGGATGTCCTTAATGAACTTGAAGAAGTTTCTGCATATTTTAACGTCAATTGGCACAATGCACATCAGTGGGATTTTCACTTTCCTTCGAGCTTGAAAAAATTGGAGCTGGCATGGTTTGATCTGACATCGGATTCACTATCAAGAATTACGAGATTACCCAACCTTCAAGAACTGTATCTACTCGACTTAACCATCCAGGGGAAAGAATGGAACACTGAGGAAGTCACCTTCCACAGTCTCAAATCGCTAAACTTGGCATGGGTGTCTTTTTTTGAATGGCAGGTTGGAGAGGAATCGTTTCCTGTGCTCGAGGAATTACAATTACAATATTGTACTGAGCTTAGGGAGATTCCAGAGAGTTTTGGGGATATTGATTCATTGAAGTCTATCACACTGGATAGCAACTCTCACCTTGAAGAATCAGCACTAAGGATTAAGGAATATATTTCAGAAATGACAGGAAAAGACAAGCTTGAACTTATAAGTATTCCTTTTAGGTCCCTATCTGCATAAATCTCTGTGAGTATATATGAATTTATTATCTTCTTCGTACATTTTCAGTGTATTTTGATGACAGGAATATATTTAAGTGTATTATTTGTAGAGGCTTCAAATGATGGATCGATACTCGGAAAATTTTATGTCTTATTCCAGTGTTTCCTTTCCGTTTCTTTTATTCCATTGTGGCCAAAAACTGATTGTCAGTGTATCTGTGATTTCTGTTTAATTTCTTCTTTTTTTCTTTTTGGTGAGTAAAAGTATCCTACAAACAAGCATCGTATATGTTACAAATTTGTTCTTATAAGTAACATATATAGCTCTGGATGTGATTCTTCTATTAATGACTCTTTTTATCACTTTAGAATTCAGAGAATCTCAAATTTAGCTTATTCCCATGTAGTTTTGAAACGTTTAATGCTCTTTTGAAATGACATATTAACCAATCTATGATATAAGTTATTAGATTGTAGCTGGAAGTTTCTTTGATCGTTCGATAAATCAGAATAAAGAAAAGGGATAACTGTTAGCGATTTATCAGAATAAAGAAAAGGTATAACTGTTAGCGATTTATCAAAATTTTATTTTAGTATGACTTAATTATTATTGTAATCCATTTAATACTATTTTTTCCTTGATTTAAAATAAATGACCAGATAGTTTTCCGGGAAATGTCCCAAATAAGTTCTAAATTACCAACTTTTACTAGCTTAGGCTTACTAAAACTAGCAAGCACATACAAAAATTGAAACCAAAATAAATGGCTAAATAAGGACTCTTTCTCTTTAGAATCACACGTAAAAGTCTCCTTCCATATTTTAAAGCATGATCAACAACACTAGAGGGATGATACAATAACCATCAAGTGATGTGGTGCAGTGGATGGAGCTACTCCTTCCTTAACCAGAGGTCTCGAGTTCAAGCCCTGGATATGAAAAAATCCTTGGTAGGGAGCGCTACCCCCCCAATGAGGCCTTACCCGGCGCGAATCCGGATATAGTCGGACTCCAATGTGGGTACCAAACACCATATGGAAAACCAAAAAAAAGACAAAAAAAAAATATATATATATATATGATACAATAAACAACTTAGTATATAGAAAAGTATAGGGAATTGCCTTTTGTTTAAATTAATATCAAATGAATAACAATTATTAATGATAACTCAATTAAAATATTTAATGTTTCATCCTTATTGTTTAACATTTGTAATTTTAACAATTTGATTCTTAATACTATACTATAATGATTTACATGATGAATTTAGAAAAGAATGACTTGAATTTTTTGCAAATTAGTTAAGGGAAAATGCACAATTATCCCCCTGATCTATATCCGAAATCCCAACTACATACTTTTTATTTGCGGGAATCCTATTACCCCCCTAAACAATTACATATAAAATGAGTTTAGGGGGATAATAGGATTCCCGCCAAGAAAAGTGTGTAGTTGGAATTTCGGGTATAGATCAGGGGGTAATTGTGCATTTTCCCAATTAGTTAATTTAAAGATTTCCTTTGGCTAATTAAATTTAAGAACTTAATTATTTTTTCTTTTGAGATTATTATGTTTGTGATTTTTAGGTACTTATTTTTACTTCCAAGTATGATTTAATAATAAATTTTTTATTTAATATCAAAATTTTAAATACAAAAAAATAATTGAATAACTATTTTGTTATTTAAAAGATATACTTGTAAGTCTTGAAAAAAGACTCCTAAATTTAAGGAGAGAGAGTGAGTAAAGACTCCTAAACCATGAAAGTAAAGACTACTAAACTTTATAACAAAAGATACTCTAAGCCTAATATTAAAAAACATACTTCTGAAGTGACTAGTAAAAATACTTTTGAAGGACACTAATTAAATAACTTAATTTGTCCTAAGTATTAGAAAATTATTTTGCATTCTTAAATTTATGAAAATAATTAAATCATTATTCCTACAATACAGAAAAATAACTTAAACTAATATTTGTCAAATGTGAAAGCTAGTTAAGATTTTACCTTATAAACGAATAGTAAATATCAAATATTCAGGGCTTTTAGAATCTTTTTAACATTATTCTTTTATTAATGAAGAAAGTTGACAATGGTAAATATACATAATAGAAATTTCTTATTATAGATGTGCTTTTGTGACTCAAGTTAAATTATCATTGTTTTTGCATGTTGTAACGATCCGGTCGGTCGTTTTTGGAATTTATGCCCCGATCCCCCATTTATTGCTTCCCCTAAGTTCATTTCTGCTATTTTGGTTTGTCGGGACGTTCGGTGTTAGGATTCGGAGTGTTTTGGGACACTTAGTCCCTAAATGAGAGCTTAAGAGTTGAAAAATGGTCCGTATTCGGAACAGTGTGAAGACAACCTCAGAATGGAAATTCAATGGTTCCGTTAGCTCTGTTAGGTGATTTCGGGGTTGGTAGCGTGTTCGGAATGTATTTTGGAGGTTCGTAGCTCATTTAGGCTTGAAATGCCGAAGTTTGAATTTTTGAAGTTTCCGGTCCGATAGTGAGTTTTTGATCTGATGGTCAGATTTGAATTCCGCAAGTTGGAGTAGCTCCGTCATATTATTTCGGATGTGTGTGCAAAATTTTAGGTCATTCAGGCAAGGTTTGGTTAGATTTTTGATCGAAAGTGTATTTTGTTGGGATTTGAAGTTCTTAGGCTTGAATCTTTAATTAATTCGTGTTTTCGGCATTGTTTTAAGTGGTTTAAGGATTGGAGCAAGTTTGAATGATGTTATGGAATATGTCCGTAGGTTTGGTTGAGGTCTCGGGGGCCTCGGGTGTGTTTCGGGTGCCCAACGGGGCATTTTAGTGTTTGAAAAATTGCAGAAATTCTCAGCTGTTGCAGGTTGATTTTTCCTTCTTCACGTTCACAGAGCCTCGACCGCGTTCGCGTAAGTTTGCCACTTACTTCTTCGCGATCGCGTCCCAGCTCAGGCGATCGCATGGTTTGATACGCGATCGCGTAGCACTGCCTTTTCCTTTAACGCGATCGCATAGGTTTGTTCACGATCGCGTATCTCTGCCTTTCCTCTTTCGCGATCGCGTAGGCCTTTTTTCCTGGAGCCTTTATTTTACTCTACGCGATCGCAGCCCCATTTTCGCGATAGCGATTCATTAAACACCTGAACAGTTATAAATATTTCAAACGAGGGTTTTTGCCATTTTTATCAAAACTCAAGGTTTGGAGCTCGAATTTGGGAGAAATTTTAAGGGGTTTTCAAGGTCAATCATTGGGTAAGATTCTCTAGTCTCCTATGACTAAAACCAATTAATCTAATCGAGAATTCACCCTTTAATTTTGTGTTTTTGAATGGAAAGTGGGTAAACTTCTTAGACCTAACTTTTGGGTTTTGAGAGGGGCATTTGACCTCCGATTTGGGAGATTTTTATATGGTTAGACTCGTGAGAATACGAGGGTTCTGAAAATGTGAAAATTATTTGATTCCGAGACGTTCGCTGGAGAGGAATTTTGGTCATTTTACCTATTTTCGCGCCCTAGCTTTAATTTTAATAGTGGAATCAGTTTCTTAAATTATTTACGATGTGTAATTGAATTGAATATATTTGGGCCATTTGGAGCCGGATACTCGTGGCAAAGGTGTGGTTTCTATTGATATTGAACCAGTTCGAGGTAAGTGGCTTGTCTAACCTTGTGTGGGGGACTTTTCCCCTTAGGATTGTTCTTGATATTTGAGTGCCTTGTACGTGAGGTGACGAGCGCGTACTTGAGCCGATCGATGAAAATATGGTTTTTCACTTAAGTTGTTAATATTTAGCTTTCTTTCTTACTTGCCTTATCCTACTTGAAGATTTTACTTGTGCTAGATTCCGGTAGCTCCCCCCTTGTTTGTTTACTTTGGGACTACGGGTTCGATTACCGGAAGATCCCCCTGCACTTTTATTTTGGGGCTACGGGACGGTATCCCGGGAGATCCCCTGTACTTTTATTTTTGGACTACGGGACGGTATCCCCGGAAGATCCCTTGCACATTTATGATTGGACTACGGGACGGTATCCCAGGAGATTCTTTGGTATTGAAATGAGAGTTGGACTACGGGATGGTATCCCGAGAGATCCATTGGACAGATGAGGAGATGGCTACATGACGGTATCCTGGGAGACCCTCGTTGGTATTTTGAAATTTAGCTATGTTTACTCTGTGTTTCTGCTTTATCCTTGTAGTTATTATTGTTTGTTGATTTGCCTTATTACACTGGCGTGTTTATTAATTTTATCAGATTGCCACACTATTAATTATTACTACTGTATTATTTTTGCCTCAGTAGGGCCCTGGCCTTTCCTCGTCACTACCTAACCGATGTTAGGCTTGGCAGTTACTGAGTGCCGATGTGGTGTACTCATTCCCTTCCTGTGCATGTTTTCATGTGCAGATCATCCAGGTACCTCTACTCAGGCGCATTATCAGTGAGGCAGGAGGACCACAAAGACTTCGAGGTAGTTCTGCTGCGTCCGCAGACCGACGAGTCTCTCTCTTACTCTACCTTTTGTATCTAGTTTTCTTTCTTTCAGTTGTTAGAATATTCTGGATGTTTTAGAGACATACCGTACTTTTTCTATAGCCTGTGTTGCTCGTGAGTTTTCGGGTCTTTGGGGATTCTAGTAGATTTGTGCTATTGAGTTGTACATGCCAGGAGGCATTCGGTACAGTTTTCTCTCAGTCATTTAATTTGGTTTATTCTGTTTTCCGCAATTATTATATTTTTCCGCAATATTTGGCTTACCTGGTCGTGGGAACTAGGTGCCATCACGACATGTTCACGATCAGTGAACTAGGATTGTGACAAGTTGGTATCAGAGCTCTAGGTTCATAGGAGTCATGGAACACATGCCGGTTTATTAGAGTCTCGCTGATCGGTACAGAGACGTCTGTATTTATCTATGAGAGGCTATGTAACTGTTTAGAAAAAATCTTTATTTCTTTTGAATTCCTTGTTGTGCGATATTTTGAGATCAATTCTAAACTTATGTCTTCTATTCTCTCACAGATGGTGAGGACACATGCTACACGAGAGGACCAGGCACCCACGCCCCTACTGCCGCCGTCAGAGGCCGGGGCCGGGGCCGGGGCCGGGGCCGGAGCCGGGGTAGAGGTCGAGGACGCGCACGTGGTACAGCCACAACACCTGCGCGAGTTGCCGCTGAGGTACCACCAGCAGATCCAGTTGGAGCCTAGGCACCTGGTACACCTACTACAGCTACTACTACTCCAACGCTCCAGGAGACTCTGTCTTAGTTCATGAGTATGTACACTACCTTAGCTCAGGCAGGGTTGCTTCCCCTCGCTGCAGCCACATCTCAGGCCGAGGGAGGGGCCCAGACTTCCGCAGCCCACACTTTTGAGCAGAGAGTGCATATGGAGCAGGCCCTAGAGGTTATTCATGTACCGCCTGCAGCACCTGCACAGCCCGGGGATGGATCAGCTGTCTCCGAGGACGAGCAGCGTAGGCTAGAGAGGTTTAAGAAATATGAACCCCCAGTGTTCAGTGGCCTAGCATCATATGACGCTTTGGAATTTTTGGAGGAGTGTCATCGTATCCTTCGTACCATCGGCATAGTGGAGTTTAGTGGGGTTTCTTTCACCGTCTTTCAGCTCTGGGGAGCCGCCTATGATTGGTGGCGTACTTATGAGTTGGACAGTCCAGTCGAGTCTGTCTCACTGACTTGGAGCCAATTCTCAGACATGTTTATGAGAGAGTTTGTTCCCCAGAGCCTCAGGGATTCATGGCGCGCGGAGTTTGAGCACTTGCGCCAGGGTGCTATAATAGTTTAAGAGTATGCCATCCGTTATATCAGGTTGGCTAAACATGCACTTCGGGAGAGAGTTCGGAGGTTTATCGAGGGTCTTATTCCGCCCATTCGGTCCAGCATGGCTCGGGAGTTAGAGATGGATACTCCTTACCAGCAGGTAGTGAGCATCGCTAGGAGGATTGAGGGTATGCTCGCCAGGGAGAGAGGGGAGAGGGAGGCCAAGAGGTCTCAAGAGTCGGGTCACTACTCTCTGGTGCCCGTACCCCATCAGCCGGTTGTTATTGCAGGGGTTATTCTGGTCACCCTGTACATTCAGCTTTGCCAGCAGCCAACAGCACTTCAGCTCCGCCAGCACCTTAGGAGCCTTACTATGAGCCTCCAGTTTCTAGCGCGCCTCCTGCGCGGGGTACTTCTAGAGGTCGGTCCAGCAGACCTGGTCCCAGTAAGTCACATCCAACACATCCTCGCAGGGATTGTTTCGAGTGTGGCAATACACGCCATATGGTTATGGACTGCCCCAGACTTGGTAGGGGTGCATCTTTACAGACTGCTCAGCCACAACATGCTCCTCAGAGTTCTCAGGCTATGGTTCCAGCTCCCACTACTACCCCCACCTGCCCAGCCAGCCAGGGGCGGATGCCGGAGAGATAGAGGCCGCCCTCGTGAGAGGGGTCGGGCCAGATATTATTGCATTCCTGCTCGCACTGAGGCAATTGCCTCTGATTCTGTCATCACAGGTATTATTCTGGTTTGTCACAGAGAGGCATCGATTCTATTTGATCCAGGACCTACTTATTCATATGTGTCCTCTTATTTTTCTTCGCATTTGGGTGTGCCTCGGGATTCTTTAAGTGCCCCCATTTATGTTTCTACTCCTGTGGGAGATTCTTTTATTGGGGACCGTGTGTACTGTCATGTTTGGTTACTATTCGTAGTTTTGAGACCAAGGCATATCTATTATTACTCGGTATGGTTGACTTTGATATTATTCTGGGCATGGATTTATTGTCTCCCCATCATGCTATTCTTGATTGACATGCCAAGACCGTGACGCTGGCTATGCCAGGTGTTCCACGTATTGAGTGAAGTGGTACTTTAGATCATACTCCCAGTAGGGTTATCTCTTTCCTTAAAGCTCAACATATGGTTGAGAAGGGGTATGCCGCGTATTTAGCTTATGTGAGAGATGTCACTGTTGACACCCATGTTGATTCAGTCCCAATGGTACGGGATTTCCCCGATGTGTTTCTAGCTGATCTTCTAGGCATGTCGCCCGATAGAAATATCGATTTTAGCATTGATCTGTTGTCGGGCACTCAGCCCATTTCCATTCCTCCGTATCGCATGGCTCCTCTTGAGTTGAAGGATCAATTGCAGGAATTTTTAGGTAAGGTTTTTATTCGACCCAGTGTTTGCCATGGGTGCTCCTGTCTTGTTTGTGAAGAAGAAAGATGGTTCTATGCGTATGTGCATTGATTATCGCTAGTTGAACAAAGTTACAGTGAAGAACCTATATCCTTTACCTCGTATTGATGATTTGTTTGACCAGCTACAGGGCGCGCAGGTGTTTTCCAAGATTGATTTGTGCTCAGGTTACCATCAGTTGTAGATTTCGGAGCCAGATATCCCGAAGACTGCCTTCAGAACTCGGTATGGTCATTACGAGTTCCTTGTTATGTCATTTGGGCTGACTAATGCCCCGACAGCTTTTATGCATTTGATGCACAGTGTATTCAGGCATGAGCAACACATGACGATAGTGCTCTAGACTCTGAGGGAGAAGAAATTATATGCAAAGTTCTCAAAGTGTGAATTCTGGCTGAGTTCTGTGGCATTCCTAGGCCACGTGGTATCGAGTGAGGGCATTCGAGTGGATCCGAGGAAGGTGGAGGCCGTGTAGAGTTGGCCCAGGCCCTTCTCAGCTACTAAGATTCACAGTTTCCTTGGCTTGGAGGGCTATTACCGTCGCTTTGAAGAGGGGATCTCATCGATTGCGACCCCTATGACTAGATTGACCAAAAAGGGTACCCCATTTCAGTGGACAGAGGAGTGTGAGGCGAGCTTCCAAAAGCTCAAGACAGCTTTGACTTCAGCCCTAATCTTGATGCTGCCTACCGGTTCGGGGTCCTTTACAGTTTATTGTGATGCCTCACGGATTGTACTTGGAGCGGTGTTGATGTAGGATGGTAAGGTGATTGCCTACGCGTCCAGACAGTTGAAGGTACATGAAAAGAACTAACCTGTCCATGATCTTGAGTTAGCTGCTATTGTTCATGCCTTGAAGATCTGGCGTCATTATTTGTACGGGGTGTCTTGTGAGATCTATACTGACCATCGGAGTTTACAACACTTGCTTAAGAAGAAGGACCTGAATATGTGTCAGAGGAGATGGCTAGAGTTGTTAAAGGATTATGATATTACTATTCTTTATCACCCGGGCAAGGCCAATGTGGTTACCGATGCCTTGAGTCGCCGGGTGGAGAGTTTGGGGAGTTTGGCATATCTACCAGCCTCAGAGAGACCTATAGCGATGGATGTTCAGGCCTTAGCCCACCAGTTCATGAGATTGGACCTTTTAGAGCCCAATTGGGTTCTAGCCTGTGTGGTTTCTCGGTCTTCCCTATTTGATCGCATCGGGGAGTGGCAGTATGATGACCCTCATTTGCTTGTCCTTCAAGACAGAGTCCGTCGTGGTGATGCCAGAGATGTTACCATCGGGGATGATGGAGTATTGAGGATGCAGGGCCGGATTTGTGTGCCCAATTTTGATGGTCTTCAAGAGTTGATTCTAGCAGAGGCCCATAGTTCGCGGTATTCCATCCATCCGGGTGCTGCGAAGATGTATCAAGAGTTGAGGAAGCACTACTGGTGGAGGCGGATGAAGAAGGATATAGTTGACTACCTGTCTAGATGCCTCAACTGCCAACAAGCGAAGTATGAGCACCAGCGTCAGGGTGGGTTGCTTCAGCAGATAGAGATCCCAGAGTGGAAGTGGGAGCGTATCACCATGGACTTCGTATTTGGACTCCCACGGACCATGAAGAAGTTTGATTCTATTTGGGTCATTGTGGATCGGCTGACCAAGTCCGCTCATTTCATACCTGTGTGTACCACTTATTCATCGGAGCGGTTGGCTGAGATTTATATCAGGGAGATCGTCCGGTTGCATGGTATTCCAGTTTCTATCATCTCAGACAGAGGTACTCAGTTTACATCACGGTTCTGGAGAGCCGTGCAGCAGGAGTTAGGCACTCGGGTGGAGTTGAGCACAGCATTTCACCCCCAGACGGACGGACACTCCGATTGCACTATTCAGATTCTGGAGGATATGTTCCATGCGTCCGTGATTGAGTTTGGAGGGTCATGGGATCATTTCCTGCCACTGGCGAAGTTTGCTTATAACAACAGTTATTAGTCCAGCATTTAGATGGCGCCGTATGAGGCCTTATATGGTAGGAAGTGTAGATATCCGGTGGGTTGGTTTGAGCCGGGCGAGGCCAGGCTATTGGGCACAGAGATGGTTCAGGATGCAATGGAGAAGGTTAAGGTGGTTCAGGATAGACTCCGTGCAGCCCAGTCCAGACAGAAGAGTTACGCGGACAAGAAGGTTCGTGATGTTGCATATATGGTGGGTGAGCGGGTTCTGCTTCGGGTCTCGCCTATGAAGGGCGTCATGAGGTTTGGAAAGAAAGGGAAGCTGAGTCCGAGATTCATTGGCCCTTTTGAGATCTTGAGGCGAGTTGGGGAGGTTGCTTATGAGCTTGCCTTACCTCCCAGTCTAACCGGAGTTCATCCGATATTTCATGTTTCGATGCTCCGGAGATATCACGGTGATCCGTCGCACGTGCTGGATTTCAGTTCAGTCCAGTTGGACAAGGATCAATCCTATGTTGAGGAGTCAGTGGCTATTTTGGACAGGCAGATCAGAAAGTTGAGGTCAAAGAACATAGCTTCAGTGATAGTTCAGTGGCGGGGTCAGCCAGCCGAAGAGGCGCCTTGGGAGACCGAGTAGGATATGCGCAGCCAGTACCCTCATCTTTTTGCTACCTCAGGTATGTTCTCTATGCTCGTTCGAGTACGAATGAATGTTTAAGTGTAGGAGGATGTAACGACCTGGCCGGTCGTTTTTGGAATTTATGCCCCGATCCCCCATTTATTGCTTCCCTTAAGTTCATTTATGCTATTTTGGTTTGCCGGGACGTTCAGTGTTAGGATTCAGAGTGTTTTGGGACACTTAGTCCCTAAATGAGAGCTTAAAAGTTAAAAAATGGTCCGTATTCGGAACAGTGTGAAGACATTCTTGGAATGGAAATTAGATGGTTCCGTTAGCTTCGTTAGGTGATTTCGGGGTTGGGAGCATGTTCGGAATGTATTTTGGAGGTTCGTAGCTCATTTAGGCTTGAAATGCCGAAGTTTGAATTTTTGAAGTTTCCGGTATGATAGTGAGTTTTTGATCCGAGGGTCGGATTTGAATTCCGGAAGTTCCAGTAGCTCCGTCATGTCATTTGGGGTGTGTATGCAAAATTTCAGGTCATTCGGGCGAGGTTTGGTTAAATTTTTTATCGAAAGTGTGTTTTATTGGGATTTGAAGTTCTTAGGCTTGAAGATTTAATTAATTCGTGTTTCCGGCGTTGTTTTAGGTGGTTTAAGAATTGGATCAAGTTTGAATGATGTTATGGAATATGTCCGTAGGTTTGGTTGAGGTCCCGGGGGCCTCGAGTGTGTTTCGAGTGCCTAACGGGGCATTTTAGTGCTTGAAAATTTGCAGAAATTCTCAGCTGTTGCAGGTTGATTTTTCCTTCTTCGCGTTCGCAGAGCCTCGACCGCGTTCGCGTAGGTTTGCCACTTTCTTCTTCGCGATCGCGTCCCAGTTCACGTGATCGCATAGAGCAATTTGGAGGGGGCCCTATTTCCTTAAATGCGATCGCATGGTTTGATATGCGATCGCGTAGCATTGCCTTTTCCTTTAATGCGATCGCATGGGTTTGTTCGCGATCGCGTAGCTCTGCCTTTCCTCTTCTACGATTGCGGGTCTTTTCACGCAGCCCCGTAGTCCTTTTTTTCTGGAGCCTTTATTTTACTCTACGTGATCGCGGCCCCATTTTTGCGATCACGATTCATTAAACACCTGAACAGTTTTAAACATTTCAAACGAGGATTTTTGCCATTTTTATCAAAACTTAAATTTTGGAGCTCGGATTTGGGAGAAATTTCAAGGGTTTTTCAAGGGCAATCACTGGGTAACGATTCTCTAGTCTCCTATGACTAAAACCCATTAATCTAATCGTGAATTCACCCTTTGATTTTGTGTTTTTGAATGGAAAGTGGGTAAACTTCTTAGACCTAACTTTTGGGTTTTGAGGGCGGCATTTGACCTCCGATTTGAGATATTTTTATATGGTTAGACTCGTGAGAGTACGAGGGTTCTGAAAATGTGAAAATTGTTTGATTTCAAGACGTTGGCTGGAGGGGTATTTTGGTTATTTTACCTATTTTCGCGCCCTAGCTTTAATTTTAATAGTGGAATCAGTTTCTAGAATTATTTACGATGTGTAATTGAATTGAATATATTTGGGCCATTTGGAGTCAGATACTCATGATAAAGGTGTGGTTTCTATTGATATTGAGCCGGTTCGAGGTAAGTGGCTTGTCTCACCTTGTGTGAGGAACTTTTCCCCTTAGAATTGTTCTTGATATTTGAGTGCCTTGTACGTGAGGTGACGAGCGCGTACTTGAGTCGATCGATGAAAATCCGATTTTTTACTTAAGTTGTTAATATTTAGCTTTCTTTCTTACTTGCCTTATCCTACTTGAAGATTTTACTTGTGCTAGACTAGGAAAGCATGTTTAACTGACTTAACTGCCTAGTTGCTTAAGTTGTTTAACTGTACTACGTGAAGCATGCCAGGCTAGTACTATCTGCTGCTCTGTTTTTCGTACTTTATTCCTTGGTTTGTTTCTGGCTGTGATTGCGCAATTACTTTGGGACTACGGATGTGGGATTCCGGTAGCTACCCCCTTTATTTGTTTACTTTGGGACTTCGGGTTCGATTCCCGGGAGATCCCCCTGTACTTTTATTTTGGGACTATGGGACGGTATTCCGGGAGATCCCCTGTACTTTTATTTTTGAACTACAGGACGGTATCCCCGGGAGATCCCCTGCACATTTATGATTGGACTACGGGACGGTATCCCAGGAGATTATTTGGTATTGAAATGAGAGTTGGACTACGAGACGGTATCCCGGGACATCCATTGGACAGATGAGGAGAAGGCTACAGGACGGTATCCTGGGAAACCCTCGTTGGTATTTTGAAATTTAGCTATATTTACTCTGTGTTTCTGCTTTATCCTTGTAGTTATTATTGCTCGTTGATTTGCCTTATTACACTGCCGCATTTATTAATTTTGTCAGATTGCCACACTGTTAATTATTACTATTTTATTATTTTTGCCTCAGTAGGGTCCTGACCTTTCCTCGTCACTATCCAACCGAGGTTAGGCTTAGCACTTACTGAGTACCGCTGTGGTGTACTCATGCCCTTCTTGTGAAGATCATCTAGGTACCTCTACTCAGGCGCATTATCAGTGAGGTAGGAGGACCGCGGAGACTTCGAGGTAGTTCTGAAGCGTCCGCAGACCGACGAGTCTCCCTCTTACTCTACCTTTTGTATCTAGTTTTCTCTCTTTCAGTTGTTAGAATATTCTGGATGTTTTAGAGCCATACTGTAATTTTTCTATAGCCTGTGTTGCCCGTGAGTTTCCGCGTCTTTGGGGATTCTCGTAGACTTGTACTATTGAGTTGTACATGCCAAGCGACATTCAGTACAGTTTTCTCTCAGTCATTTAATTTGGTTTATTCTGTTTTGTGAAAATGCACAATTACCCCCCTGACCTATACCCGAAATCCCAACTACACACTTTTTCTTTGCGGGAATCC